>JABFQM010001338.1:0-22087 GCA_022816865.1 Zelostemma sp. ZL-2020
GTTCGAAATATGACGAGAACGATAGAATGGAGACTATTGAGGACCATTTGAGATCCAAAAATTTTACTAATGAGAACATTGAGATCCATTTGAGGTTCGAAATATGACGAGAACGATAGAATGGAGACTATTGAGGACCATTTGAGATCCAAAAATTTTACAAGTGAGAACATTGAGATTTATTTGAGGTTCGAAATATGACGAGAACAATAGAATGGAGACTATTGAGGACCATTTGAGATCCGAAAATTCTGCCTCGGGAAGACTGTTCGAAATTTAGAAATTTTATCGCGGCCAATACCGCTGAGTTTTTAGTATTTTGTTGGTATTTTATTGAAAAGTTACGAAAAACTACAACAAATTTCATACGTGTTAGATTTCTAACGATAAACATAATTTCATTATGTAATCGTTTTCGATCCAACTAAACCTCCCGACATTACGATTTATGGAATTTTTTCGTGTGTCGAACTTCCATATCATCGTCGAAAAGTTTCTCGCAAGTGGCAAAACATCGGCATCGTATCGGCAAATCCATCAAGATGGCCTAAATAATATAATGGTCGTAGTAAGATGTCATACATTAAAGTTTATGACGTATACTCTTTCTCCAATGACGATTGCAAAAATATTTGTTAATTGAATTGCCCACGGCACCTTCGACATACCGTCTGCCATTCCGCAGATGGGAAAACGCGGATGACAAGAAAGACACGCGATACAGGTGGCCGTGGAAAAGGCCACCTGCGCTTACGTCTCCGTCCGCTTCCTTGATTCTTCGGCTCTGTGCCGTTTTCGCGCACGCGCGCCCGCATTTTCAGATCTCAACACTTTCGTTTTTTTTTATATCACAAGACTGTCATCTTTTTGCACTTAAGCTCATAATTCAATACTTAAAATCGTATATTTTTTCAGATTACATGTTCTTAGACCGTAAATGCCCAAGATTTTTACGCGCTCTTTCATTTCGGCAAGTCTAAATTTTACGATCGAGGTACGAAATTTATGATTTTGCATATGCTAATGAGCCCGGATATGAAAATTTTATTTATTTTCGATGAAATCAGCGCATCTCCGACATGCATGAGCCATCGCGTGCTCCATAGTTTTACCGGTATCGTTGCACGTTTCGTGAGCCCGTGCTTAATTATACAAGCATAAATTTGTCAAGCGATTGTAAACCTGCACGTAAAAACGCTCTATCACTCGTGATGTTTCGTCCTCGGCACGCTTTGCCACGAGATACTTTCGTTTCCTCGCGAAGCACCGGTTTTTTGAAATTTACTGATTATAATTTTGGAGACCGACTAACAAAGAGAGCTTGAATTCATCAATTACCCCGGTGATAAAGAATAAAACAAAAAATAATAAGGAAATGTATTCCCTACAATTTCTCGGAGAACTTTCAATCGCTTTAATATGAAATTTCTTGAATTGTTCACGTTATAATTTTATTGTAAAGTTACAAAAACTTTGTAGTTTTGGCTTCATGTTAATTTGGAGGCAAAGTATCTTTTGACATTGCAGCGAGTGATGAAGAGGTTCAATTTTCTTGAAATATTGACTGTGACATGCTCGACTATCAAGCATTGAAGCTAGACCTGTCACGCCGATTTAATCTGCATTACTTTGCATTTTCCGTTTTGTATTAAAAATAAAACCTGATGAAACAGACGAGTCATAGAGTGTCAACCGAGTAATTCCCTTAAGTGTCATTCAGTTGACTTAGCGAAGTGTCCCTGATATAACAGATCGATAACCTGACTTCGTTTAATGATCGTAGAAACCGCGAGGACTCTGAATAATTGTCCGTTGCACAAAAAAGCCTTCGCGCGGTTATTATTATGCTGATTGATGATTAGAATTTAGATCCAACGGTGAATAACGCTGAAATATAGGTATACATTCAAAAAAAATTAGTATTTTTTAAAATTTTAATTCGTTTTTTGTCTAATTAAACTGAGAGAAAACATCTCAAAAATTGTTTGTTCACCCGAGGCAGAATTTGCAAAACTCCAATGGCCCTCAAAATCCTTCATTCTTTTGTATTCTCGCTGAAGCCGCTTCATTTTCAACCTCAGATGGACCTCCATGATCTCAGTGAGAAATTTTTGAACCCTCCATTGGCCCTCAGATTTGTAAAAGTGGAAATTTTACATATTTGAGGACCATTGGAGGATCTCAAAATGCAAGGAAAGCATATATGTAGGCCTCATTTCGGGCCTCCGATAGTCCTCAATATCCTCCTATTTTCTTTAAAAAAATTCTGCTTTGGGCACCATCGGGTAAATGAGGATTCATGCATTTCTAACATCTTCGAGTAGAAGAGGAAATTCTCCAATTTTAAATAATCTAAGAGACTCAACAAAAATCGCACCGTTAGATGTTCATTTGATTTTGACGATTTTGATAGCCACCGCCTGAGAAATTTGGTTCACTCGACGATTTTTGTTTTCTGAAACGACATAACCTTGCAAAAACAGATTCTCCTCAAAAATCGTAAAGATTTTTCGTCAGTTGGACAATAAGTACGGTGACTTTGACAATGTTTTGTTCCACGATGTTTTATCGTTGAAATATCGATGTATTTTTCTCTCAGTGCAGGGATATCGCATAAAAATGCACAGTTCAGCACAAGTTCAGAGCCAACTTCAAAGCTGTGTCGTTCTTCTTAAATTCAACCAAATTTTCGATAACTATAATCGAATTTATAGTTAAAGAAATGAGATAGGAATTTATAGAAATTCAACGATTTTATTTGAAGTGAAAAATTTACTCCTAAAACAACGAACTTAAACTACATCGTGGAACGTCACTCCAAAAATGATTTCAATTAAATAATGAGTCCATTTAGAGTAAATAAAAGCACTCCAAAAGAAAAAATCCACCCCAATAGAAGAATACAACATTTCCGAGCCTCAAATCGAATATCGCTTTTGAAAAAAAAATGGAGTTGACACAATTACTTAATCGTTCGGCAGGCACGTGTCCAATCATAAGCAGGCGCAAATAATCTTCGCTTAAAAAGTAAAATATCACAATATGTAAGAGGAGTAGCCGTTGCCGCATAATCGCTTAAATGGCGAGGCAGCTGATGCTCAAAAAGGAAACTGACATTGCACGCGTAACGCGTGTGTGATACGCGTATGTCTTAAGTAGATATAACAGGTAAGTTGAGCGTACTTTTGCGTATGTGATCGCTCGTGCATGCGGATGCACGCCGCGCCAATTATTTATCATCATACACTTGGCCCAGTTTCAAGGCAGGCAGGGTAAGCGTGCTTACCCCACAATTGCTCGGGAGATCCTATCTAAATGATAAAAAAACATCATTCCTATGAGACCGTGCAATATGTCGGAAGACGCCTGGAATTGCGGACAAAGGAGCGTTTTACGGCGCTGCTAAACCTAAACCCAATCGGCCCACGAAATGCTTAAATTTTATTGCTCAATACGGTTACGATCGTGTCCATGCGGGCATTACTTTTAATTAAGTTTCGCGTTATCGACGAGAACTCATCATTTGGATTGGCCGATGCTAAAGATCATTTCCCAACGAAAGTATCATACGGAAGCATTCATTTTACATACGTCCTTACTTTTTATTTACGCAACCAATCACTCCTGCACCTTTCCCCTTCAGCAATTTTAATCGAGAGCAGCCGTATGGATTATAAATTACACGAAAACTGAGAATAAATTGATGAATCTTGATTAAATTAATTGAGGACGGTGAAGCAACGTCACGGGGTACACGAGATGAGTGCCATACGTGGGATATTGATGGCATAACATTAAACATATTCGATATTATTACTACCTTTTTTTACTCGTAATTGCGAACAGTCGGGTGCAAAGGATGCGCGTTGATTTATAACGTACTTTTTAGCTTCGTATTAATCTGTCTTTTACGCGTTATTACAACATTTTATACAATTTTAAATTTCCAATGAGTATGCCACGTGCGCTTTCAAAATTTGCGTGCTATCGAAATTAATTGGATTACATCGAAATTTATCGGAATCGTGGATTTCAAATTTTGTTATCACGAGGATTTGATGGGCAATTTGAATTTTTTTATAGATTTAATGATAAAATTTCAAAAAAGTAAATAATACACTGAAAATCCTCTTTTTATAATAAAACAATGCAAAATTGAAAATTCAAATTGTTTTCCCACTCAACCCTGCCATCTATGAAGCGCAAACTCAACTACGTAGAATTGAACGCTATCAATGGCGATGTGTGGAAAAAGATCGTAACTCCGCTCGTCGGGCTGTCACAATGAAGTGTTAAGCTTTTATTTGTCATCATCATTTCCCTCGATTCTTCGAGCCATAAGTCGCCCTCGCATCGAAATCACAATCCCTCGCGATGATCGCGATGCCCGTCGCGAACGGTGACTTTTTTCCCAATTAACGAAACGCCAAAAATTCTCATTATTTCCTTCATCTTACTTTGCTGCTCTCAAAATAGGCGAGATTTCTCTAAGGTGAGTGCTTTATTGCTCATTTCGCATTTTTTATCCACCAATTCTTTCGTCTTATGTAAGAATCTTATCTCGATCGAAATGTCGATATTCCCGAAAAAATAAGACATTCCGCGATCGAAAAAAAACAAACATTCCGAAATGTCAACTTATCTCTACATTAAACCTTATCATTACATCGAAAGGTAATTAAAAATTACAACTCGACTTTTTTTTATTAGTATACTCTAATCTTATCTTATAATTCATAAAAATCCTAAACTTTTTAAATTTTTATTACCCCCCCCCCCCCATGAGAAAATTATCATTAAAAACATGAAACGACAGAAAGTAATATAAAAATATTTTTTTAGGAACTCCGAGGTCATCGTTGGTAGCTGCGAGGGGAAAAAATTTGCAAACGGCGGCGTCTGGTGAATGGTGTTGCAGATAGATTCGGTGTGGGGCTGGGCGTCACCCCCGCTGCGCCTCCAATTGACAGGGGGGACCAGAGGCGCCTCGGGGGGCACAGGGATCTGTGCTTCGTCCTCCCAGAGAATGGGCGAAATGGTCGTAGATCGCGCACCGTCGCCGGCACGCCTCAGTCACACCTCCGAGAAGCATCCCCGAGGAACCCTCACCGAACTGAACGTGCTACGAAGGCACCGAGAATTATGCGACGTCGTCCTCAACGTCGGCTCCAGAAAAATTTTCGCGCACCGCGTGATTCTTTCAGCTTGCAGCCCGTACTTTAGGTACATTCGCCCCGCTTCGATGCAAATCCGAATTCCTCTAAAAACTTCTATTTCCACAGAGCGATGTTCACCGGAGAGCTGGCCGAGTCCCGGCAAACGGAAGTCACGATTCGGGACATCGACGAGGTGGCCATGGAGTTGCTCATCGATTTCTGCTACACTTCGCACATCATAGTGGAAGAGGCGAACGTTCAAACCCTGCTTCCGGCGGCGTGTTTACTCCAGTTGGCTGAAATCCAAGAGATCTGCTGCGAATTTCTGAAGCGCCAGCTGGACCCTTCGAATTGCCTGGGGATAAGAGCGTTCGCGGACACGCATTCCTGCCGCGAGCTCCTCCGCATCGCCGACAAGTTCACTCAGCACAATTTTCAGGAGGTCATGGAGAGCGAGGAGTTCCTGTTGCTGCCGGTCAGCCAGCTGGTGGACATCATCTCCTCGGACGAGCTGAATGTCAGGACGGAGGAGCAAGTTTTCAGCGCGGTCATGAACTGGGTCAAATACAGCATAACGGAGCGCAGGCAGCAACTGGCCCAAGTTTTGCAGCACGTGCGACTGCCGTTGCTGAGCCCCAAGTTCCTGGTCGGGACCGTCGGCTCGGATCTGCTGGTTCGATCCGACGACGCGTGCAGGGACTTGGTGGACGAGGCGAAGAATTACTTGCTTTTACCCCAGGAAAGGCCGCTGATGCAGGGACCAAGAACGAGGCCGAGGAAGCCGACGCGACGAGGCGAAGTTCTTTTCGCGGTCGGCGGTTGGTGCTCCGGAGACGCCATCGCGAGCGTCGAGAGATTCGACCCGAACACGACGGACTGGAAGATGGTGGCGCCGATGAGCAAGCGGAGATGCGGCGTCGGGGTCGCCGTTTTGAACGATTTGCTTTACGCCGTGGGAGGCCACGACGGGCAAAGTTATTTGAATAGCATCGAGCGTTACGACCCGCAGACGAACCAGTGGTCCTGCGACGTCGCGCCCACAACTTCCTGCAGGACAAGCGTCGGCGTCGCTGTCCTGGATGGGTTTTTATACGCCGTCGGAGGTCAGGATGGCGTGCAGTGCTTGAACCACGTTGAAAGGTAACATCGTCTCAATCAAAAGAAAATGGATTGGAAACTAATGACGCATTTAAATTCTAGGTACGACCCGAAGGAGAACAAATGGTCGAAAGTTTCGCCGATGACGACTCGGAGGTTGGGGGTGGCGGTCGCTGTTTTGGGAGGGTATTTGTACGCCATTGGTGGATCCGATGGTCAGTCGCCCCTTAATACCGTCGAAAGATACGACCCGCGACAAAACAAGTGGTCCCAAGTATCGCCCATGTCCACGAGGCGCAAACATTTAGGCTGTGCAGTATTTAATAATTTAATTTATGCCGTTGGCGGAAGAGACGATTGCATGGAACTGTCCAGCGCCGAGCGCTACAACCCTCATACCAATTCTTGGAGTTCCATCGTTGCTATGACCTCGAGGAGAAGTGGGGTGGGTTTTAAATTCTCGTTATTTTTATGAAAAGATATTGAGCTGCTTTTTAATGGAATTTTGTACTTTTTCAGGTTGGTTTAGCTGTTGTAAATGGCCAACTTTATGCTGTTGGCGGATTTGACGGCACGGCCTATTTGAAGACGATAGAAGTTTATGACCCGGAGCAGAATCAATGGAGACTTTGCGGTTGCATGAATTACAGGAGATTAGGCGGAGGCGTGGGAGTGATGCGAGCACCACAGACTGAAAACTACATTTGGTAGCTCAGGCCCCCCTCTTCAGTCTTCTCGGCTGAATCCCCTGGAACCCCGGTGCCACCGCTCACCCCGGTCACTCCACCAACGCCGGTTTCTCTGTCGATGGTCATTTCTTCTAGGAAACGATATCGTCGTTCAATGAGCATAATATAAATTCGTAGGGATTTCTTTGTCAAAATTTATCGATGAACTTTGGATTGATGCGACTCGTAATTGCATTTACTGTGTTAATTAACTTGTTTTTATTTGATTGTTGTTTTTGGAAAATCGGAGTTTTAGTTGTTATTTGGAAAATGAAAATCCAATTTTGTAGATTCTTTTCCGATGCCAAGTATTTAAAACACGTTAATTGGGAACTTTGTGTTTAACTTGAAAGACTCGACTTCGGTGTAGGATAGAAATTAATTGAATGCACAGCTTTATTTATTGAAACTTTAGTTCAAACGTTGTACAAAACTTTAGGGACTGTTTTAAATTGTCATTGAAATTTTACGATTCTCTGATTACAAGTTGACAGAATGAAAACGCGAAAGTGTTTAGCGACGTCAAGGTTAGGGAAAATTACACGTTTTACTGCCAGAAAAGTCAGGTACAATAGAAAAAACGCATTTCATCTGTACTCCTTTCTGTTCGTCGGCGAAAATTCGGCGTTTTCGTGCTTCGAACGGAGAAGAATACGAATACAAACGATGCCAAAAATTCAAGTTACTCTCTTCCATAAAGATACAGTGTTCTTTTTTCATCGTGAAAAAAACAAAGCCAATACTTTCCCTTTTTACGTTCCCTTTGTAAAGCCAAAATGTGATAAGCTTGTAAAGTAATTTCAGAATATTCACTCGTACTTTTAATGCACAGTGCATTTCATCATTACTCATTAATTTTTACTGACTTCATTAGAAGCGAAATGGTAATTTCATAAATTACCATTTCGTCGTAGGAACATTTGTTTTACAAAATAACAATTTTCGTGTGAATTTCAGTTCTTCCCGCGAAGTAACATTTTGCAAATTAACGAAAAATAGGAAAATCGGAAAAAATACGTTCGTTTGCGTTCTTTTCCAAAACGAGTTTATAAGAACGTTGATATCAATTTTCAAACGAATTCCAGCGCTGCGTTTTCGCGACACCGAAACGCGTGAAAAATTTATCGTTTCGTTACTCAATTACATCGATGTAAGTTTCGTCGATCGGATAATCAAAAACAGCTTCGTTATTTTTCGTTAATATTACTTAAAAAACCGTGTATGTAAATGAATGATTGATTTTGTATATAACGAAAACTGTCGATATGTTAATAAAATTAATGCATTGTTTCTCCCGTTCATTTTTTCCCCCGAAAAATCTCGATTTTTGCGAAAGAATCAAAATTTCCGCGAAAATTCCTGGGAACGGTGGCGCCCTAGACGGCAGAACCACGCAACACACGGGTCGATTATCTTCACGTCAACACTCTTCGAAGCTTCGAAGTTGAGATAAATATCAACGTGTCTGTGCTGTCCACTGTCAGCTGACGAAAAAAAAGGAATTCATTGAACTGCAACAATGGTATTATACCGAGACCTTTTATCCTCCCGATAATTTCTTCGAACTCGAAATCAACTTCGTACTGTGATCGCGTTGCTTGAAATTACAGTCGATGAAGGATAAATTGGCGGCGATCATGGAGCGGCCCGGCCAGGACCCTACCTCCAAAGACGACGTAGCCTGGTGGATGAAATATGCTGGCCGAGGTCTCGGCACCGTCGGCGGTGGCAGTAAGTTACCCCTTTTTCCCCTCCCCCTCCCGCGAACTATTTCGATCGATCCGTGCAATTTTTTCGCGATCACCTTTGTGGTTATATCGATACCCCGCAACAGATTTGTCACGGGAATCGAGTTTCGCAGAATTTTCATTGCGAATTCATCTCGATTTACCTTTTAAAAAAACTTTTCCCTTTCGCCATGTTTTTTTTCTCCAAAATCGATCTATGCAATTTAATTAATTGTTTATTGTTTTTCAGGAATCACGGTTTATAGTCGTTACGTAATTTCTTAGATAATTACTCGCGTTTCTGAAGTCTGATAAAATGCAAATTCTCGTTGCGATGAGTAATTCGATTGTTTCATTTTTCAGTCGCCATTTTCCTCGGCCTGTGGAATTGCTTCTTTATTTTGCTGGTTCAGATGGACTGTTTTCTGAGCGGGGTTTGCCAGATGCTCGCGGGCTTCCTGGTCATCACCATCGAGGCTCCGTGCTGCTGTTTATTCATCGACTTCGTACAACAGTTTAGCAATTACGTGGACTCGAGACCGTATTGGAACCGAGCGGTCGGTTACTGCACGTAAGGCTCATTTAGTTTCCCCGAGTACCCTGTTCAATCCCCGAAATTCACCTCCGACCTTTGCTTTTCAGAATAGCGTTGCCCGCGATCATCTTCTGCCCCGGACTGGGCAGCATTTTAGGCAGTGGATTGTTATTCGGCACCGGAATAATTTACGGGATGATGTCGATTGGCAAAAAGTAAGCCACCGAGCTAGGAATTCGAGTCAAAGAAAAATCTTGAGAAAATTTGCACGATGTACTAATATGCCGAGTGGTTTGACATGACATTTTGGTTTGTTCGACTAAATTTAACGATTGGAAATATTGATCGTGGAGTAAGAATAGAAATTTGTCGAGTTATAAATGTTAACAAATTACCGTCACTGACAGAGGCCTTAGGGTCGAAGCCGCAGGAATGCCGCCGTCGGGCGTGAGTTCCCCCCAGGGAACGGCACCGCCTTCTTCAGATCATCATACCACTCTCATGGAAGACCCCGATGTGTGGAGGCCTACATAAATCATCAAATACTTATTACTTCACTTCACTAACCAGGCAATAATGACATTCATTCTCATTAGACTCGTAAACCGGAATTCTTCGCCGATAGCATTAGCTGGATCTTGTAAATTGTCTGTCTTTAGTGGTGAAAAGAGAAATGTAAAACTATGTAAATCTGCATGTTAAGCATGATGAACTTTATGTCGCAAGCGTCTATTACATCGTCGTTCTAACGTATTGTTTCAGGTTGCTATATATTGCTTGTTTCTACAGTCGAAGCTGTGCGATTTTAGTGGACTTTTTTGTAGAGAGTTTCGTTTTCTGTAAATTAATCATCGAGGCAAATTTACCAATAAGTTATTTCGAATGTGGCGTATCTTGAAATCAAACTAACTTTTATGGAAGAAATGGAACATCTAATCTCAAGGCTGTTAACAAACAAAGTTATTCCATGTTCGAAAGTCTTAAATTTATTGTAACTAAGTTTTTGCATGCGCCATTTGTTTCGTTCAGAGAATACGTAATTTTAGCGGACCCTAGGGTGTTCAAAGTCTATAACTCCCTGAAAATGTAAATTTACGCAATTAGCGCTTGACTAAAATGCATTTCGCACTGGTAGTGTAATGTCACACGAAAAAGTTGTTCCGTGATTAACAACAATTGCTAAAAAAATGAGGTCAAAATTACAACTTTTTCAGATTAACCTTTTTTTGTAAAACAATCTTTTGATGCAAAATTTGGACGATAAAGATCTAAAGTTTCGTTTTTTTGCAGGGCACCACTGGACGCAATGAGAACAACCGCGACGACGTCTCAGCCAACCACAAACACAAAATCTGCATTAGCCGAGAACGCTCAAGTAATGGGCATGTCTAATCCAGCATCGCCGGACAGTAACGTTTGATCGTTAAAAGTACGGGTCGAAAATTGCCAATGAAACCAAACGTTTTTGTCATAAGGTCGATTTATGCTCAATTTGGGTACATCCATCGACAGCCAGTAATACATAAATTTAAGCGAACCTCTTCAATACCAGTTTTCAAGACTGTTCTTTTCGAACCTGGCGATACTCCGAGAATTGGTACCGAAGACACGATCGAATGTTAACGTCCACGGCGATTTATTAACGATGAAAATAGTCGAACTAGTTGTAAGAATCACTAAGATTATTTGAATTCACGAAGATTGTACAGGCAATAAGCGCATGTATTCATAAAGTGGTTCGATGCTCGTTCGAACCGAGACGAAACTTGATTTTCTAACCAGATTTTTGTCAAATTAAACTCTGTAAATTGCCGAACGCAATTCTAGATTCGAAGCGTACTTTTGTATCGATTGAATGGGAATGATTTGTACAAGATTTTTCCAATTATTGCCTTGTGTCTGAATGTTGCGTTTTTGTAGTCGAGGTAATTGGAATTTGATTTTTTTTTTAGTTTTGACTCGGGAGTGGAAAGCGGAAATGAGAGAATCGACATATCAAGCGTCGTTTATGAATACGTGTCTTATTGCGTAGTTTCATCGAAAAGATTTCACACGTTTTTGATACGTTGGCTCTTTTTTTATGAAGGAGAAATTCACAGCGCACGGTGATGGTTCTCTGTACTTACCATTTCGCTCCACTTGCTCTTGAAATGTGCCAATCATTGTTTTCCAGCTTCTCTTCCCTCATTTTTTAAGTTTGGATTTAACTTAGGTTTTAAGAATGAAAAAATAGTCGGTATGACGTTAATTTACCAAAATTTGTCCATTTTAAGGCACCTTTTATTCGACGAAAAATTTTATCAAGCCAATTTCTTCCTAAACATTCCTACTCATGATTACTTTATTTATTTAAGAGCAAAAGACTACTTTCATTAAGTAAACGTCGTTTAATTTATGGTATTTTGCGTGTACGAAACCAGTTTAGGCAATAAGTCGTAGGACACCTGTAAAAGGCCGATAGGTTCGAGTGAACAGCGCTGTTGTAATTTCGATAATTTTTACATGATTTTAGACCATGTTTGTTATGCGTTGATTGTTGATACATTTTTGTCGGTTTCAATAAAACTTTATTGTACAAATATGTAAATATTTATCATCTTTCTCACATCATTTGCAGTTTTTGAATTTGATCGACGAGTTTAATGAATTTTCATTTGCTAGACAAATTTCTCATGGCCTTTATTAGACGAATTAGGTATCAAAGTAATAATGCACTGTGTAAAAGTAGGAAAGTGTAGATTGTAAGATAGCGCGGGATCGTCGAGAATTTGCAATCTCGGCGCTTTCGCTTGGAGAATGTTGTCGTTGGGAAAATTGTATATCTCATTTGCGTCGATGTGTCGATTTTTGGCAATGTACATGAAATCTGAGTGTATAAATACTACGTTGTAAGAGAAGTTACAGTTAGAATGACATTGCATTTATCGCCACTTGTTAATGACATTGCGTTATACGTAAACTCATACTGTCAAACACACGAATGTCGATCATTCACAGAGAAATGCGATCCTTTTTTTTTATCATCGTGGAATTTTGTAACAAAATTATTATCGGACGTTTTTCATTTTTTAAATGTATTTTGTATTAGATGTTGCTGTTTAGTTGTTCAATGTACCGTTTCCTTAATCCGAAGAACAATTTTTCGAGAGCAACTTTGAAAAGCAATTCATAGATTTTCTGTAAATGATCAGTATTCAACATTGAACACGGAAGCATGTACACGCGAGTGACTTTAGGTAATAAGTTTTGAAGAGGATAATTTAGGGAGAAAACATTTGCTTCTGCGTCGCATGAGTACGCAATTACTAGAGAATTGAATGGTCGAGGGAGACTGCGAACGTTGGAAATGCCTTGAGGTGTAATTGAAAAATGGAAGATTCGAATCCTTCGCGATCTTGGAAATGTTACAATTGTATGCATTAGCCATTGATAATGACAGCGGTTATCAGTTGCAGCTGATGAATGTTTAATCGAATTAGCTGCATCGTTATACACGAGTACATATATCTTGAAATAATAAAATTCATTGATATGTAAATCCAACAATATCTCTTTTCCCTCCGACGTCGAAGATTCAAAATTCCCGCTGGAAGTTGCGAGTTGCTCGCGACAGATGTCGCTGTTTGGTTTATAATTCCCAGCGATTTGTGCGTATCGATCGAATGTTTTATCGAAGACCAAGTGTCAAATGAAATAATAACAAACACGCGGAAAGGATTGAGAACTAATTCGTGCATTTCGTGATTTGTCGGTAAAATGTCGGCGACCCACCGGGAAGCGATTCAGAAGCAAATCCAGCAGGATTGGGCGAACCGAGAATACATCGAGGTTATCACCGGGAGCATCAAAAAAATTACGGATTTCCTCAACTCTTTCGGCAAGTTTTCATGATCTGTCAAATTTATCGACGATTTCGTGACATTTCGAACTAAAAGCATCGATTTCGTAAGAATGCGTGTCCAATCTCGTAATATTTTACTTGAAAATGACAAATTGCAATTTTCTTTTCAAGACATGTCCTGCAGATCGCGATTGGCCATGTTGAACGAAAAGCTGACCACTTTGGAACGCAGAATCGAATACCTGGAAGCTTGCGTAAGATCAGCTCCGAAAAAGATGCAATTTTAACGAATAAATCTCAAAACATGTTTCTTTTTATTTCAGGTAACAAAAGGCGAAACCTTGACATAAAAACCCTGCCAAAACTAGACCAAAACTCCTACGTACAATTAAGAAAATGAACTTGGTACTCTTGATCTACTAAAATGTAAATAAACTCAATCTTTTCATATCCCGTAGCTTCTGTATTTCATCTATCTCTTCCCAACTATATCGACAACAATCCCTAATAAAGTAAATTAGGTTTCGTATTAGGATTCCACCCCTTAATTTCTCTGGGATCTTTCGTCCAGGTAAAACCTTTGAATACCGCTCGTTCCCTGCGCTCCAATTGCGAAGGGAACAACTTGTAACCGCTTTGAGCTGCGTCTTTTTGCATCATCGCCGCCAGCATCATGATACCTCCAAAGAACCCGGTCTTTGCTGTATTTCTCGTCCACAAGTTAAATACTGCGGTACTTGCCAGTGCTGAAATTGAATGCAAGAGTTAAAGCAACTGTCCATTTGTACTTTTTTCTTAATCAAAGGTTTACCGCCGAAAGCGTAGTTGAGTTTATCGTCCTTCTTCCTCATGGTTGTGGCGATGTACGTTGTGCTGGCAAAAGCAGCCCCCATCGCCGTCAACGGGACCGTGTAATAACCGACATTATTGAACACTGCCGTCCACGTTTTGGGCTGGATAAATAAGGTGGTGTCTACAGTCGACATGATCAAGCCCGCCGCGAAACCATACTTCGCGGTCGCGTAAACTTTATGGAAAGGCGCGGTTCCCTCCGGATAATCGTAGTAGTTGTAGTAAGGGAGGATGAAGATCGATATGAACCCCATTTCGGAAGTTCTGGAATTCAAAATACATCGATTAATACATCGTTTTTCGAAACGCAAATGAAAATCTGATAAATCCTGTCGCATTTGTCGATAAACATGTGTGGACAATGCTATTCGCTAATTTTTATTTTCATTTAGTATTTAGGTTACATTTAGAATTGTTTTCGTATTTTTTTGGTTACGAAAACGGAGCCAGGAAAAACTTCGAAACGTGTTTTTCGATCGGAAAAGGAAGGAAGATGGAATTAAAAATTTGAGATTGCGGAAAAATTCGAATTACCTTTGGATTCAACGCCCAGAATACGAAGTTTTAGAAGTTTTTCCGAGTTTCTTGCTTCATTCGACTTGGCAGAAGCCAGGAATCGATCAGCTGTTCGGTTACGTAACTTTGGCCAATCGAACGCGCTGTTTGGTGATTCGGACCAATCGGAGCAGTGGATCCGTGTTTTGCTCGAAGGCAAGACGCATATTTTGTTAATAATAACGAATTTTGCTTTGCTGTTGAAAATGTTCCGAACTGTAGCAAATAATCGCGTAGGATCGCAAGTACGTAGAATTTATTGTTGTGAAATTACAATTAAAGTGATTTGTTTTTCTAACCTGTCATTATACTCGAATTTTTCTTATTCCTTGGTTTTTGACGACAAATTTTAATTGTTTTTACAGTATTATACAGAATTTACATTTTCTACGATTAAGTTGATTATTTTTAAACCAGGGACGAAGATATTTTGAAATTATTTCGTAATAATGAAATGGCGCGAAATTCGAATTCTCGAATCGTAATTCATCTTGTTTTTTCTACAGAGTCGCAAATTACTTCGTCGTAAATTCAGCACGAAAGTAACGAATGCCTCGGCTTCTGCTCAAACCGTGAATGAAAATGTGCCGGGTCTTAGCGGGAAAGTAATGCAAGTTCCGAACCAACGTACGTTCGAATACAAATTTGTGTTTTCGTTTTTTTGAATCACGTTGCACAACTCTTGAACAATTATTTTACAGCCGTGGGACCCGGAGCAGCGAAAGATAAAGAGTACAAGAACCCGGAATATTTCTGTTACACCGCCACTTCTTTCGCGGAAGCGGAAGTGGAAATGGAGAAATTTAGACTTCAAGCCCCCTCAAATAAAGAACCCTTCAAACAACAATAATCGTATTTTTTCGTAATAATCGTAGATAATTTCGTTGTAAATTGATTCAATAAATACAAATTCCCTGCAAACAGAGCAATTTCGTTTCCTTTTTGCCTTTTTGTGAAATTGTCATTTTTCCGAAATATCTCCATCTCTTTTTGGCGCTGCGAGATAAATAAAGACAGAACCACTCGGAACTTTCGAATCCTATTTCGCGATGTTTGGGACCACGTAATAAAACACCGATCGTTCCGATTCCGATCAAATAATGAAAAAAATTGCATAAAATGTTACGGGTTTTTCGTAATAGTGATGTCAAACGAAGTTTTTAAATAATAATAATGTCCGAAGTTGAAAAACGATTGAAAAGCAGTTACTCCAAAACAGCCAATGACATTTTCTTCTCGAAGGACGAAGACAATGACCTTCAAGCGGTTGAAATTATGCGACAGTATTTCGCAACAAAATACGTGACATCGTTGAAACAGTAATTTCACAATTTCTATTTCTACAATTATCGTTCTCGTTAAAAACATTACCGATTTTCAAAAATATAAACATAACCTAGAAAATTTTACGTAAACATTAAACATTTTTCAAATTTCACAGTTACGATGAAGAAACCGCATCATTATCAAGAACCGAATTAGAAAACGTTGCGGAATTGGTCGACGGCAAAGACAGAATTGACAATTACAAGCAATATTTCAAAATTTCGAAGCTGAAAAGTAAAAATGTTCCTGGGGAATGTAAATGCGGCCTGAAAAACGTAGACGAAGCTTTGAAAATTGTCGCATCTCTTCCTTGTCAAAGAAGCAACGTCGAGCCTTGCAAAAACAAGAACTACCTTAATCGATGCATCGAAAAATGCACAAATCAATGGAAAAATGACAAAAACCATTCGAAGCTCCGGAACGCCCCGAAGCCGAGTCCAAGTTCCTTCGACTCGTCGAGCAACGTTCGCTCGCGCCCACAATTTGCCTGCCAAGTACCTGCCGGAAACCCTGGAAAAAGCAATTCGTTTCAACCGCCACCCAAAACATCTCAAAATGCATTTTTTCAGCCAAAGATTCCGAGTCAGCAACCAAAAGTCATCTCGAATTTGCAGCCTCGCCAAGGGAACGGTTTCAAGGAAGAAAACGAGCCACCGAAGCCAAAAGTAAATGGATTCAAATCCGCGAGGGACGAGCTGAACCTTCAGCTGGCGAAGAAAAACAAACAATTGCCCCAGAAGAAAACTTTAGGTGGAAAAAGGTCCGTCGATGGCCAGTACGTGAACCCGTTCAAGAAAGAGGACGAGAAGAACCAGGATGCCTACGGAAACTCCCACAACGCGAACCAGGAGGAGCCTGAAGACGAAAGACTGAAAGGCATCGATCCAAAAATGATCGAGCTGATAAAAAACGAAATTATGGACACGGGAATGAAGATCACTTGGGACGACATCGCCGGCCTCGAGTACCCAAAGAAAATCATCAAAGAAATCGTCGTGCTTCCTATGCTCAGACCAGACATTTTCAGTGGTTTGTTTCCCTTTCCAAATAAAATTGCCGAAAAAAATTCAGTTAATTAAAAAATGAATTTTCAGGTCTCCGTCGTCCACCGAAAGGAATCCTGCTGTTCGGTCCACCTGGAACGGGAAAGACTCTGATTGGCAAGTGCATCGCTTCCCAGATCAAGTCAACCTTCTTCTCGATTTCCGCGAGCTCGCTGACGTCGAAGTGGATCGGCGAGGGCGAGAAAATGGTCCGCGCGTTGTTCGCAGTGGCCCGGGTTTACCAACCTTCCGTCATTTTCATCGACGAAATCGACTCGCTTTTAACGCAGCGCTCGGAAACGGAGCATGAAAGTTCCCGGCGAATCAAGACGGAGTTTCTGGTGCAGCTGGATGGCGCCGCAACCGCGGAGGAGGACCGAATTCTCATAGTCGGGGCGACGAATCGACCTTACGAACTCGACGAGGCAGCTCGACGTCGGCTCGTCAAAAGGCTTTATATTCCGTTGCCAGAGCACGAGGCCAGAGGACAAATCGTCGTCAATCTGTTGCGCTCCGAGCGACACAACCTGACCTCTGAAGACGTGGATGAAATTTCCCGACTCACCGATGGATACTCCGGAGCCGACATGGCGAATCTTTGTAAAGAAGCGAGCATGGGGCCGATCAGGAGCATCCCGTTTAACCAACTGGAGAATATTGACCTGACGCAAGTCGGGAACGTTACCATGAAGGATTTCAGAGACGCCATCAAGTGCGTTAGACCCTCGGTCTCCCAAAAAGACCTCACGGTGTACTTGGACTGGAACAAGACTTACGGAACAGGAACAAATACTTCGATAGCTTAATATTTTTCATTTCCAACATGCATACTGTTCAGTCTTTTTCTTATCTATTAGAAGTACAAAAATAGTATGAAAATAAATGTATTTGTAAATATAAAACGGAATTTTATAACTATCTTAACTTGATAATGTAAGCGTATTCATTGCATGCTACTGCGAGGTGCTGATCACATTTGTGCTCGATCACATCGAGAGAAACTATAGGGTGCGAAGAGACCTGGATTATTTTGGCGTTTGAGGCAGCGAAATCCATTCTTTCCAGATCCACCGGGTCTTTGACGTAATACATGCCTACGGCGCCTGAAAACACGATTGCGATGAGAAATTTGGCATTTCTAAATCTCTGTAGAACGTTGATACGAACCTGAAGAGAGTCCCAAGATCAATACTTTATTGTAAAAATAAACGCAAACGGGAACAGCTTGAAGATGGCGAAAAACGTTGTACTTGACCCAGTCGTTACAATTCACCGAAATGTGCAGAAATCCGTCCGCTAAAATAGAAAATTTTAATGAGAATGCTAAACATTAACACGCGATTAATGATTTACCGCATATACAAGTCGCCACGCAGTTTTTGAACATTTTGTACCGCAAATATGCACCTTTCGGAGGTTTTACATAAAAAGTACTCATGCTCCAAGCGTTTAATTCGTTATCTAGTAGAGCTAAGCGGAAACTTGATCCTTCTTCGGACCAGAGGTAAATCTGGAAAGTTTATCGTGTATTAGTGAAAGCTATTCGAAGAATTTTCGGTATAAAATTCAGGTACATCTTTCTTCAGGGCGGTTATAGCGACGAAACGCGGAGCATCGATGCTGAATTCGTAGCTCGCCGGGGACACCAGGCCCATGACGAGTAACGAGCGTACGTTCACGATGTAACAACGATCGTGGCTCGTACTAAAAAAATTAAAATGTTAGTTTTTTGTATTGTAAAATGCCGGTAATTATTTCACCTGATTAAACTCCCATGCTCTTTACAGATAAATTTTCCCAGATCTACGTTCCAGAAGTAAATTCGTCCTTGAAACGAAGTGGAAATCGCGATCGTGTATTGTTCTGTGAAAATGAAATTGTTATTAAAATGGAATGTAACGCAATTTTGTAATAAATCGAACCGTTTTCAACGAATTGAAGGTCGGACACCGCTTCTTCCTGTTCTGCGATGTAAATTGGCTGTTTCAAGCTGACATTTAGATTGTAAAAGCAAATAAGTCCTTCCCGAGATCCCACGGCCAACAAATTTCCTGTGAAAATGCCGAAAGATTAGAAAAGCTTTTGTTTTCGAAAAGATTCGACGTACTTTGTCCCGTGATGCAGGTAATATTTTCGGAAGAAGGGCGACTGAGCCTCTTTATTTTCGCGTCGTAATGTTGAATTCTGTGCCACTTCATGTACGACATGTACATCGATTTCCACACTTTCGTGTCTTTCGCGAAATTTGTAAAATCAACGCCGTCCGAGTGCGAAAGTAACTTTTCCGCGATTACGCTTCGGTTCGATTCCGGGATATCTTTCAGACATTTGTGATACCACAAATCGGTCTTCTGGAATTTGAAAAATGTAATTCAAATTTACGAAAGATGAAAAAAGCGGAGATTTTTTACTTCCAAAATCCTGGGGATGCACAAGTTCCAGTCGAAACAAACTGATCGGAATTTTATCAAATCCACGGGATCGCAAAATGAAAAAATGAACTCCCAAATTTCGATAGGGAAAATCATTTTCGGGGAATTTGAATTCTTTTAGGTTAGAAATTCGTGCCGGCTTTTCCGGATCTGTTTATGTTTTTCGATCGTGATTCTCACAATAATAACAAACGATCTCAATAAATTGGGCAAGTCATAATATTTTTATCCAAATGTAATCAATTACAATTCTTCGTTTCCAACGGCTCTACAAAGGTTTCGATCATAACAGCAGTGACTCACTGATAACAGTAATCAATTACGCGTTCCGCTTAATCGGTAAAGTAAATTTCTACTAAAAAAATCGCATCGATTTTGAGTAAAAAATTACACAATGACAAAAAATGTAAACGTAATTTATAATCGAACTTAATTTCTATGTTCCTCCAACTGCATCGAAAAAATGAATTACTTTCACAAAGATAAAGTCTCGAAACATTTTACACAATAACGTTAAATCGAACAAAACATTATTTAGTAAATCTACATTTACAATGAAAAGATTACTGCATGACATTTGTTTGCTGCGAATAAAGTTCTTGTTGGACCGCAATAAGGAACATTGGAACGCTGCGCTGTTTGTGCAAATATGTCTCAACAAAGGAGGCGAGAGTAGCCGAGAAAGGAGTTTCGAGAAGTTCCACGCCATTCTCATCGTCGACTTTAAAAGACAAATAATCATCGGGTGACTCCGCGTACTGGCTGAAAAGCTTATAACTTCCTTCTTTGACTCTGTCTACCCTCCATCCAAATAAACAATAACAAGCATGCCGATATTCGGAAGAAGACACTCTGAAAGCTTCCTTCAACCGCGTGATCTTCAGCTCGTTCTTCTGCTTCAACTCCTCCATTTCTAAAAGAAAAAAATAACTCATCAGCAAAAGGAGCAAAAATACTTCAAGCCCCGAATTCAAGAAACGCGCAAAACCTTGAGCCTGGAGCGACGACACAGTGCTATCGCTGGTGTTCCCAGCAGCAACTTTGGCTCGAAGTTCTTCGAGTTCCAGCTCCAAAGCTTTTTGCTTGTCCTCTGCTTGTTGTGCCGCGATAACAGAGGGGTTCATGGCCAAGTGCAAAATCTTAGCGTTGCAATTAAAATCGCCTTTGAGCGCGCGATACTTGAGCTCGTTTCTCAATGGTTCGATTTCCTCCCGCAACTTCTTGTACTCGTTTTGCTGTCCTGTTCCAAGCGCCGCTTCCAAATCCGCTTCCAGCTTCTTGACCAAGTCCCTGAAACGTGGAAACCGTGTTTAGAAATTTGAATTCCAATCATGATCGATCGATCATGTTCTACCTATATCCGCTTAAAGAAGCCTCCAACGCAGGGATTCTTTCGGCCATGGCATTGCTCGGGTCGATCGTACTTTCTTTTTCGTACATATCCAACTGCTGCCTGTAGACTTCCCTTTCACGGGTGACAAGCATCGTCTTCCTCTGGAGCCTGCTGACGAGTTTATTCAGCTGTTCCGTGGAACGCGCTGATTCCGTCATCTGCTTCTTCGCCTCATCGTACTTTTTTGTCAAGATTTGACACTCTTTCAACGCGGAATCAGCTTTGGAACGAAGCTGGCCCTCTTCTAACGACAGGACGGCTTCTGCTTGCTGTAATCGGTTTATCTCGCGTTTCAAGGCCGAAGGCCCACCGCTGATGCCAATCGACTCGTACTCCTTTAGCCGCGACAGCAGCTCGGATTCATTGCTTTCCAGCTCAATGACCTTTTGCTCCAAAGATTCCAGGCGTTCCATTCTGAAAAAATGAAGGGTTTTAGCCATGATTTTCAAAATATAAACTCTTCTTTTCTCGTGGAAGTTCACCTCGGCGCAACACTGGACATTTGTTCCTCCAGGAGTAGTTTTCCTTTCACAGCTTCCCTGAGTGACGCAATCGTTTCCATCGCCATCGCTAAATCCTTCTCGAGAGTCGCTGCTTTCGAGGCCCTCAATATCATCTGCTGTCCCTCCTCCCACAAGGAACGCTCCGATTCCAATTTCTCCACCTTCATCTTAGCCGAGTGCAATTCCAGGGACTGAAGCTCGAAGTTCGCCTGGGACTCTCTCAGTTCGCGTAATTTCTCCTCGAGATTCTTCACCTTGGAATTCGACAACTCCAGCTGCATTTTTAAATCCGCCGCTTCTTTTTCAATTTCCGAGGTCACGTCGAGTCGAGAGTCTTGCGCCAACGAGGACTCTTGGCTCTTCTGCAACAGTTTCAACTTTTCGTCTTCGAAAGCGACTAGTTGATTCTCCAGCTTCATCTTCACCTGCAATAAAAACATTCGCATTACAAAGTAGTTGGTTTCGGAATAAGTATGAGGACGCACTTGCTGGAGCTCTCTGTCGGACATCATCTTCGCGTCCCGCAGTTCCTGGATCGTCCGTCGATTCACGTCGACCCTGAGCTCCAGTTGCTTGATCATTTGCTTATTCTCGTCCGCTTTTAGCTTCAGCACCGCTTTCTCTTTCTCGAACATCTCCTCTAACTGCCGGCGAATGTTGTGCAGCTGCTGGATGTGCACTTCCTGGTGCGACAGTTTCGACTTCATCGAAATGATCTGGAATGAAAATTTTGTTGTGAACGAGAGTGGCTGTGGTTTTTAGTCGCGTTTGGGGCTTCGAAATGAAGCTTTACTTCGCCTTTGGTTTTCTGCCATTCCCAAGGACTGCAGGGTGCGGATTCTTTGCTCTGCGAGGAAGTTATCGAGCTTAATCTCGGTCTTTTCGGGGTATTAAGTTC
>JABFQM010001339.1:0-22074 GCA_022816865.1 Zelostemma sp. ZL-2020
GTTACTTTGGATGACGTAATACCCCGAAATCATAGTTTTTTCGTTATTTTCAAGATTTTCACTCCAACAAGAGTGAACTTTTCTGTCCAATTTTGGAGTGGTCAATTCACTATGACATTGGAGTGGATTTTCACTCCAAGGAATTTAGAGAGAACATTGCCTGGATTAGAATATCGTCGATCCTCGGTAAATACGGATTTCGCAGCATTAGTTTTTCGAAGTTTGCTTTCCAATTCCCCGTTCCATTGACTCATGCAGTCATCAGCGACGCAAAACCCGGCAGTAACGTTGCATGTTTCTTGGTCCAGTGTGAAAAAATCGACGTGCTTCTATGTGCGTGTAGCGCTATCAAGCGCACTGAGATGAAAGAAAAAATAAATGGAAAACAGAGATGACGGGAGCGAAAGGTCGAAACAAAACCAGGAAAATTCAAAAAGCAAACCAAGCCGATTGCGTATTAAAATCTTTTTCGTGCCGTTCTATATTAGCAATACCAGCAAAAAAACACGCGTTGGTCTACAATTCCACGCAAAAAAGTTTCATTTTCATTCCATCTCCGCGAAAATTTGAATAAGGTGAAGATTAAAAGGATCTCTCGCCAACAAATTACACGTTGCGATGTTTTTAATATGGAATGAAAGGTTAATATCTGTTTGAATAAAACAAGCGAAAAAGAAGTCAGGGGATAACGCACTGGCAGTCATGACTATGGAAATCGTCAGAATCTAAATATTTATATCCCCGGCATACATCTGGCATGCACTGTACAGAAAACAGGTACATACGGCGTAGGGGAAAAGACGAGCGAGCGGTACGTTCGGATGACACTGAAGGGATCGATTTCCATAAGGCCAAAGTCATCCCTTTAACTCTCCGTCTGTTTTCCAGCCGTCGCTTTCAGTTCGTTGAAACTCTGCAGGTCCGATTCTCGCAATAAAATCGAAACGCGCGCTGCTACCTTCTGCGCGACTTCCCACGCCATCGGATTACGAAAGATTTGCGAGCGCAAGACGACGCCAGAATACCGGCAATAGATGCAATCTTCACTTGAAAGTACATCTCGTGCATGCCATCCGTGCGAGAATTCTTCTCTTCGTGAATATTCATGGATAGGGCAGTTTTGACGTTTCGGAAGACGAGCGAATTCAATTTTTTTTGAAAAGCTGTTCTTGTATCTGTCAGCTCAATCGATTCTCCGCGTTCGAAGCTATTCTGGAGCTTCTAATTTTGTCGTGAATTCGTTGAGGCGTTGATTCTAAATAAGAAAAGCATTCGAAAATGAAGCCATACAACTTCTGAAGCAAAATTGAAGAGAAAAAGTCGGAAACCGAGCGAAGCCGGAGTCTCGTGGTCAAGTATTCACTTCGTACATTGAGCTTTTTAACTACTGCAGCGCATAAAAGGGAGGCATGAAAAATTATGGGCTCGCCGTTGTGCCGGACTAATTCAAAACTACATATTTAATCCTGAGCAAAGCAGGCGTTCCCCGGGAAACCGTCGGGACAAAGAGCCTCGAGCGACTCCGAAGTCGCAATGAAGCATGATAAGGAATCGCGAGTGGAGGGAACGCCGTCACTCCAAAGAGCGCACGCCGTTGCTTTCCGGTGGTTTTGGATTTTCGCTCTCGGCAAGGTCGACACTACGGGTTATGGAGGCTTGGAGTGCGCTCCGCGAAAAGAAGTCGAGGGTTCTAAATCCATTCTCCGGCTATCCTTTCCTCCTCATTCAGCGAGATGCATGTACCTGATGTCTCGTAGAATTTCCACGGGGACATTTAAATGAGCGAGACGGCTCCATACGATATATACCCCTGGATAAATTGCGCATGAGCTTGGAACAATAGAGAAAGATGAGTCGAATGAATTCCATCGAGAAAAAGCCGGCTGACGTCTTTATGAATAAAAGAGATTCGCTTCATCCGATAAACACGGACGAATGGCTACTAGTTCAAAGGAGTTTGAAGTGCTTTTTCGTTAAAATGCAGACGCGAAACATTGAAAAGTACTATCAAAACGATAGATCACCATTGCGCCGAACTGAGTGATTAGTCTGTCCACATGCGCGGAGTCGCGTGTGTACGTGTACACTTGCAAATAGCGCGTGTTCATCTATCAGAGCATGCACGACATCGGCAGCACTTAATGCTCTCTCAGTGCTGATTCAGACTGACACCGTTGACCAAATAGGTGACCGATCGAAGCGTGGCCGAGATACATACGCGGACGTAGGTGTATGTACGAACGAGCAGTTTCCGGTAGGTTGGGTTTGGGTGCGGGGCAAGAGATTACGAGGCATTAGAAATAGATGGCCACGCCGCAAGAGCCCTCTGGATCTTCCAAGGATTACCTTACGGATTAGGAGCTCGACGATTCCATCGTCTGATCAAGACTCAATGGCAATCGCTTCCCAATTGTCTTATGTTTGAAAAGAAGTTTAAACGCCTTTGTGACTAGGTTGTTTTGCGCAAATTGCTCTTTCATTTGCGGAGAAGAAACGAAGATCGCATTGTCCTAACTTTTAATGGCTTTAATCATACTCAAACATTTCTTTTTATGATCATTACCTTTTTATAGACATCATAAACTCAATATTATTCCCTTCTTCGTGTACTAAGTGCTGTGATTCGAGTATTTTAATTAAACAGCTAAAGTACGAGCCGCGAAATCCGTATTTACAGTTCCATATCTTCATTTTTTTATCTTCCGAATCATAAAACAAAACCTGTTGTCAGCGAGACTCTTAATGGGCTTGAAGTCTTTTCAATGACGATGCGGGGCATATTTATTTCGTATTCTCGAGCCGCAGATAGGGGATCGTACCCTTCTTATGCTCTTGGGTTGCGTTAATCCGAAACCCATACAAACAGCCATAGATACTTCCAGGGTGAAAGCTCCGCCCACCTGATACGTCTATATGTTACTTACGCTTTTGCAGCGATCTTTTCTCCTTATGTACTTTTTTTCCTAGAGCTCTGGTTGTTACTTTAATGACTCTCATAAGCGTCCTGTCGAATCGCGCCGACGAGACGACGCCAAAGGTTTTTGGTTGCCGCGAGATTGGAATAGATTCGGCAAAAAGGAACGCGTGTAAATATCTTCTTACTTCACGTTTTACGCGGAGTGCTGGCAATCGATTGGATTAAGGTTTATCAGCGCGATGAAAAGTTGATAATTTTTTGAACAAATGTTCCTGTAGTCGGAACTATAGATTATTTTCCGAAAGTCGGGGGAACAAAGTTTTCTGCAAACATAACTGGGAGTTGCGAAGAGTCAAGTGACCGACGAACCCTTCCGACTTTTGTATCTCTTCTTCTTCGTGGACGAAGTTCACTCGCGGAATTGCAGTCTTCCGGGCCGTTGCCCAGCGTTGTCGGGCCTGCAAGAAAACGAGAAGAGTTTTCTACGGCAGCATTTGCAACTCTTGAGCAAATCAATTTTTCGCCATCGCCAAATCGGATTCGTTTTATTGAGCGAAGGAAGAGTTAGGGAAGGATGACGGAAGAGCGAGCGCCGTATAAAAAGGAAGACGAAACGATTGAAAAGTTGGACGGTGGTCTGGCAGCTGCTCTCGAGTTTCATTGGTTGCTTTTCGCATTCTGAAAAGTCGTTTGGAAACTAAGTTACGCTGTCCCAGCGAGTGCATTAAAGACGTTTCATTTCATCAAGCACGCTCGACATTGATTTATGGAAAAAAGATTTAATCTATAATTTTCATAACCGCGAACTCGCTCGTAATTTAAATTTATGAAGCGATGAGTTGTCTTCGTGACATAGTTCCGTCGAAAGCTCGAAACTTTACCCGAGACAAAAATGTGGAAAAAGGAAAGACAAGAAAAGCCATCAGGAAAACTACAGCCTCGTTGTTAAGCCCAATATTTTCTACTTATAAGATGTTACAATTGTCTAGGAAGTTTATGGTGGTTTTACGAAAAGACACATAACGTCGTGTACATATTACGATACGATTGTCGGCGAAGAAACCTCGCTTTAAAACTCGAAAGCGACGATTTACGGAAAATCTGGACGCTTCCAACGCGAATTCGAACCGAAGATGAGGAATTCCCGGGAGTTTTGTAGAAAGCAAATGACCGAACGTTGAAGGGATATTAATTCACGCGGAAAAAAGGGAAAGCCGAAATAAATCCATTCCACGCGAGATAATATTTATGAGATCTGAGCAGTGGCGATTGTACCGCCCCTGGGACGGAGGCTGGAATAAGCGCAAAGTCGAGATGAAATCAGAAGATTACTAATGAAATGCGCTTCTTGATTCTTTTTTACATCCCTCCAAATGGAGTCTTAACGTAGCGGAAGGAACGGCGGCCATAAAAGGGAAACCCACCCGAAACCAGCAACCATGGTTGATCGCCATTCGCCCATTTGTCCCTCGTAGCGACGACTTTTTTTCATATTTCCACCCTCGTCTGTCTCCGGCGTCGTCGCTGCATCTCCCAGGAAATATTAAACATGTCCCCGCGTCTGGAAAAATTTCTCCGAACAAATAAGACGATTCGTATCGACGAAGAAAAAAAGTGTCGCCTATTTTCGAAGTATCAATTACCGGGCATCGTTAAGTGAAATAATGATTCCGAGTTCGTCAACTGACAATGTGGACGATAACGACGCTCGGCAACGAGAGCCCCGCGTATCTCTCGAGTTTGCGATAGAGACGTGAATTCAATGAGCCGAGTGCGCTTTCATGTACGCCATATGTAACGCGCGTTATCGTTAACACCAACGAACCTCGGGTCTACTTAACGCGCGAATTACATCGTGGCAGTAGTTTCTGCTTCGCGTTAATTTTGCAAGCTTCCTTACCCGTGTGGTTTTTCGTGCACGTGAAAAAGTATCTTAATTATCGCTTCTTGGCTTCGCAAAAAAGCCAGCCCATATATCATGCGATCTCTCCGACAACAGACGCATTAGTTTACTGCCTCGTGCGTTATTTCTGACGGGAAGCACCTACCGACATTCTATTAAATTACATGACTAAATGAAGAAAGCGCGGAAGAAAATGCTTCCGAAGAAAAACATGCTTTATCCTGGCGCAAGTGGTGCGAGACTGAAAAATTTATGTCAGACATCGAGTCACGTAATGTTTTCCGTACTTTATACATTGACAAAAACTCCGCGTCTAACGACTTTCATGAATCATACGGTTCGACGTTGAATAAGCAGAAATAATAATTGGCCATCTCGTACCTCCCTTCGGCAACGTAATTACTGGTATGTGACGTATGTGAATAAATCCCGGTTTCGGTGTAATGCGAGGCAGTGTCCGGTGTCAAGCAATCAGTTGTGTGCATAACGCGCGACTGAGATCTGATTATGGAACGGAATGAACATTTCGGTTACGTTTTCCGTGCTGCAGCTCTTGCAGCGAGAAGGCCCTGAGGGTGTTGGGTACACCCGGGGCAGCAGACACATAAACTAAGGGTAGGTGATCCCTTTATAATACTCGATGATATAAACGCCTCTGGCTTCTAGCACCCTCTCACAAAGGAATCTTGAGTCTATACATATGTATACTGCACAGCGTCCGCAGTAGCCTATGGGACGATAGTTTTCGCTTCACGTGCTTGGCATTTGCGTTAAATGAGCTTTTATCGAGCGACATTCCTTTGTAACTACTAATGAGGACCGAAAATTTTTCATGACACAGAGATAAAAAGGAATAGTTACCCTGAGTTCTATCAGATCCTTGAAACTACAGTCAAATATTTATAAGACGTTGCAATTTTACAATTTAGGTACGCCGATTTTATGTATTCCAATACAACAAAGTCAAAAGACTTCATTATTTTTCTTCGTGTAGTTTTTTTTCAGCTTTGAAGAGCAATGAAAATAAATCGCGATAATAAAGCCGCTGATTAATTTTTCATATTAAATAATTGAAAGCTCTTTCTTTCCGCGATAAATGAAAGTTGAAATGATAATCCTTCGTACTCGGCTACTTGGATTCTATAAATTTCAAAAATTTAATATGAAGCATTGAATGTGCAATGCGTTCGAATAAAAGTCCCGCCCTTCGCAGACGCATTTTTGACATTACAACGTCGTTTCGGTCGATGACACTTTCCAAGGGGAGAGCGCCGAATTCCTGCGGCGGCTAAATCTCCGGCCGCTCTTGCGAATGCTTGTCTAATATCTATGAGTTAGTTAATCTTCCGCCATGCGCCAAAAGGGCCCTCTGAATTACATCGTTACTCGTGCTTCGCAAGACAGAAGGGACCAAGGAAAAATGAGTGCGAAGAGGAACAAATGATAATTTCGGACAATTCGAAATCCACAGGAACTTTACTGCCTATCCTGCCGAGATAAAGCACAGTGCGGGGGGATAATTAAAATTTATATGACGGTCTTAAAACGCCAAAGATGCTGGTTGTATTGTAGAGCTGTGTTTCGGGCAGTCTGTAATTAAATGCACCCAGAACTCGCTTGATACGAAGACAATGTCGGCCTGGTTAATGAAACATTTCCCCGTTGCCACGGATTAGATGGCTCAAGTTCGAGAGATTATGGAACGGCGTAAAGCTTCTGAGACGTGAAATCTGCTTTTGCCGAAAACATCTTCAATTTTAGAAACTAAAAAAGTAAAATCGATTAACCGATAAAATCGATACTCGCAGGGCTCGGCTTCTTTCCAAAAGTTGCCGTAGTGCATCCCCCACCCAAGCCAGGAAAATACTGGCCATAGCGTAAAACACGCAGCCAGAAGCGTAAAAATATTCCGAATAAATCTGGAAATGGCATTGTATGTACACGCCGCAGTGTTGCGGCGTGGCTCTTATCTTTCGTCCGTTCCCTGGCGCTGCTTCGCTGTATCCACGATATTATCGATATTTTATTCGTATTTACCCTACATCGGCTGCGATCCTGGCTGGCGCACTGGGTTACGGCTCATGAGCCTGTGTATATAGGCATGAGGATATAAACGAGAGAACTCGACCGACCGGGGGCGCCCCCTTGTCCTCCCCCTCGTGTCTTTGCGGGGTTAGTTTGATATATGCGCGCTCTTTCCAGGCCTTATTTTTCCCTTTTTTCACCCCTGCGACCAATCCACTCGAAGAAGTCTTATTTATCTTTGACTCTAGGGCTGGACCGCATTGCATATTTTATAACGGATCTTTAAAATCGACTTGAATAAAACAGCAAAAGAAATGAGACGTACTTGATATTAGGGAAAATTCACGACTGAGTATACAAAGTTACTCGAGCGGCATTAATGCACGTCAAAGTAAAACACAACTACACCTAAATGGCCTTAGTTCACTTTAAACTCGTATTCGCTCGGATGCTGAATAAATTTTCATCGAGCTTTTAAATCGTCCTGCATTTGCATGAAAAAAAAAGTTGGTCAACCGCGAACTTTCAACGAATTATTAGACTTTCTGCAATATATTTTATCTGTAACAATGCTGTTGAGTTGCACCACATATTTCTATAAACAGTCGTTACATTCGAGCGCAAAGTGTGAACCCGCGCAAGAATACTGCAGTTCCCTCGTGTCCATTGTGCGGCGTTAAAGCTTTCGCTCCGGGATTTCTGTATGCCACCAACATTTTAATATAACAAACATATTCTACTGCACGTGATTGTACGGTTTTCGTATTCGCACCGGCCCTCGGTAGCATCGGCAAATGTTTACATTATACCGAGGGGCGCGGAAAGTATGCCACCCCTTGAGTTCGAGTACTCATCATGAAACGCAACCCCTGCGATATCTACCCCTCGGCGATCGTCGAACGAAGTTATTAAAAGCGGAGTTTATTAAGTCCGATATTGCAAATGAATTGTTGCGCATACCAATTACGCGCTGTAGCGATGTATGAATGTGATAATTAATTTTCGATCGGACAAATAGCGCGATTTCCTCATTTATTTATTTGTATTTACCGAGGGATAAAACCAAATATTGTTCAACGATTTCATGTTTGCATGGGTTTCCGCAATTTCCGCGTTTGATAATTTTCGCTAATGGAGATGAAAAATGTCATGTAAAGCGGGATCGATCGTTAGTACACAATTTTTCAAACGAATTCCCGTCAATGCGACGCTTCGGATGAACGTAGAGAACCGGAAAGATGCGAGAAAAGAATACCGACACTTGGTAGACGATGGGGTCCAAAAATGCTCGCCCCTGAATCAACGGAAGTGCTGCATGCTAGATAGCGATGCGATAAACTCTGAGCTACTTCAGCTGTGCGTCATAACAATGAAACTCGAGATACGAAAATGCAACGTCCCCTTTCGGAATGCATTTTCTTCCAAGTTTGGCGCTAGCTTGGAAAACTTGTTCAATCCATTAAGTTTCCAATTCTACATGTTTCGGGGTGTGTTTGTGATCCTTTTTTCTATGCTAACATGCACTAATGCGATCAATGACGGGTAAATAACTTGTCATGTCCACGCTCGGCGACCCCTGCTTGAACACCAATTTCGGGTAAACTTCTCCATTTGATGCATTCGATCGTTTATCAAATAGTCCAGGTCTATTAAGTGGCTTCTGTTAAATCGAAGCTCACCCACGTCCGATCCTCTCCTGTCTAAACCGTAACAAATCTTGGCGATTTGTCTCGGTACATCTCCATCCTTGGAATACACGAGCCTCTGGTTTCGTACGTTATTTTTATTATTCGAGTTTCACCAGCGCTTTCTCATCCCTCGGTCTTTTTTTTGAGTTCTGCTTACATCCCCTTCCGATCCCTCGGCACGCTCCATAAAAATGATACTCTCAGACTAACAATTAGCAGAATCGTGACTTGAAATAATTCGTTCTTGAATATTTATGCTTTGAAGAAAATTTTAACTGTACCAAAGCAAAATTGTGGTTGAAAATTTTCGCTTAACTACAAAATGGGTCAAAAATGTGTCAAAGTCTATGTGGAATATTAATATTCGCGCTGATCATTGAAGGCTTCATTGTTCTATTATGCTGAAGAGCCACTTGCTAGTTTCAATATTGTATAACTTCGAAATTCAAAACATAGTTCGCCCTCGCAAGCGATTTATGCTCTTTTACATAACTGAATTTCGGCCCCGAAAACAGTGCTTGAAAATGTTTGATACAGGAATAAACAATGCACTCCGACCGCGTCCAATATTTGTTCTACGTTGTGCAATCAATTAAGCCGAAATTGCATGGAAATCTTTCGATATAAAAATGCGGGAAATTCGATCACGGAGAATGGGATCAGGAAATAAAATTTCGGAGGAAAAAGTGATCGTACTTTACTTGTTCCCGGGACCTAAATTGTTCTTTATACCCGTTTCAATGCGCGTTCTTTCTTACGAATAGACTCCTTTTATCTCATTTTCTTGAGTGCACAGCGATCAAAACGATGTTAAGGGATACCTAATATTGATCAATCCCCAGACTTCGCTATTTCTACCCCATAACTTGTCGGTAGTACAGACTTATCTTGGCGGCAAACGCAGCCTACGTGCAATTCGCGCAGTACCTGATCCTTAGAATTACTTCCTGCAAGTATCACTTCCAGATCAAGGAATCGTTCTCTTCCTCGAGCTTTATCGCACAACCAATTGCTTTACGATTTTATGGCTCGAAGTTGCAGTAAAATTTACAGCGTTTGACTTTGTTGATCGGTTTATCTACCAGTGTTTTTGAATACCGGTAAAAGCGGAAGAAGTTCATTTTATTAAGAAGGATTCGGAGGTTGCCATCACCGCCAAAAGCGTTTTTCTTGTGAAAATAGTTTCAGACAACACTCGTAGTTGAAAATAATTTTCAATTTTAATCGTAATCACGTTTTTCTAGCCATGTCCATTACTGGGACATTCGTGCTTGATTGCACGTAATTAAAAAACTAATTACAACTGTACGAAAACAAAAAATGCAACTTGTTCTTAAGAGAATTCTACGTTGTTTACGAAAAGAACAGAATCTAAAAAGTTATTTTTCACTTGGAAATCAGCGTTTGAATTTCGAATTTTGCTTATTTTTCAACGGAACGTCGAAAAAAACTTGCGAGACCAAATTAATGTTTTGAGGTAACGTTGACCATCAGATTCCTCTCGAATTTTATCGGAGTGGAATTAAGTCTCATAGTAATGTTGTTTCTATTCATTTTTTTCAACTACATCATTCGCTGCAGATGCATTGAATTTATGAGAAGTTTATACAATGCATTATACAGTTTAGTCGCGCGTTGATTGTGTACTCGACTTCTCTTTGAGCAAAGCCCGTCATCTGCGTGGAACACGAGGCAACCGCGTTTGGCCATATTTTCATGAATTTCAATTATTATTTTGAAAATTATTACAAGGGAACAGTGCGTGTGAAACTTTATTACAATTTCACGTAAACATTGAACAACGCTTACTTTTGGGCAGTAAAAAAAACTGACTAATGTTTTTCAGCGAGTTAAAAAAACTCCTTTTATGAATTTATATCCCACCGTGATAAGTCTAGAAAAAGCGTAAATTTTCTCGTCTTTAATTTGATTAAAATCATTCGAAGAAGAAGCAAATCAGAAGTCCGAAGAATGAAAAATACGGGTTTTTATTAAAATTTTATTTCCGAGCCAGAGAAAGAGGTTAAAATTTTCGAGTGAAAACATATTTCGTTCAGCATCGCATTTTTCAGAAATTCGAGGTAAAACCTTTGAACGTTTCTTCCGAGCACTGGAGCTCACTATTATTCCGTTCCTTGTGATCCGCTCATGCAATTAACCCAGAAATAGTTCCGGGTGAATCAAGAATCCAGGACGAGAAACGTCAGAGCCTCGAAATGCCAAAGACTTTTTGCGGAGAAGGCTTCGGGTCGCGAAACCCAATCTCGTGAGACGCCACCGTTCCAAATTGTTTTTAGGCCGAATGTATTCATAAGTAATTAGTCTCATTTCGTGCTATCTTTTCTTTCCCGGAACGTTCTTTTCTCCTTGTTCCTCCCGCGCCGCGAGTTCAGCGGGAAATTCCTCTTACTCATTTTTCTCATTATTATCTTTTGCTACGCTCTCATCCGGAACGCAACGCAAAACTTTGAAGTTTATTCAAATCCACCGAAGTTGCCGGCGCAAGAATTTCGAGTACGATGTATCCTCTCTCGCTCTGTTCACGGATACGGATTCTCAAGATATTCTAACGAAATTCTGGTATAGTCGTTATAATTGTGTCGCACAGTCGCGAAAGTAACATTTCGTATTAAATTCCCGTCAACGTAGCGAAAAAAATTCAATGAAAAGTACTGTCTTGTAACTGGAAACGGGAAAGCGTAAAAATACTCGCGAGTACACTCAAAGCGACGTTTCTTCACGAACCAAAAGTAAATTAAACTTTTACATCATTTATTATCCTCCGGACGAATATTATAAAAAGCAAAACTGCGTTAAAGATAAAAGCTCAAAGTTTCAGCTCGTTTTTTTCCACAGCAATAACTAAGGACTCGCAATTAAACGTACGTTCTTCATGCAAATTATTTTAATGCGCTGTCGCTTCATGTAACTCGTCTTACGTTCGTGATGCGAGAAAACATATGTAAATGCGCGGCGTTGAAACAGTTTCATTAAAACACGATCGAATTCAGCAAAAACCAATTGGAAAACGTCGCGATGAAATAATTCGCCCATTCGAAATACGGTACAGCAAACGCTGCGCTGTAAATGCGTAATGTAAATGAATCTCGTTTCATCGGAATTCGCGTCGCTCTCAATGAAGTGGAAACTCCATTGAAGCAAAGCGCGTTTCATGCACGTCCAACGTGCAATCCCGAAACTTCAGCGCGTATCCAAAATAAGAGCGGCGTAAGACGCGGAAATTGCAGCATTTGATTAAACTTTTTCCAGTAAAAGAACGTTCCCTGGAGGCCAAGAAAGAGACGGAACTAAGCGTGGGGGAATTTTTTGCAATTTCGCTATGGCCATTTCATATGCAAACCGTGTACGTGTTGTTCGTTAAGGATAACGTTCCGAGCTACATTATTTACTGGCGGGCTCGCGTGCATGCTCCAGAGGTAGGTTTGCACTTGAGTCCATTATTACTGCCCGTGGATTATTCTGACAGCTTAACACTCGCACGTTAAGTAAATCCCGTCTCACGGGCATTCTCCCATACATGACACTTTACCTTGTCCCATGTGTCTAGCAGCATCACGACGTACATACTTCCGACGTTGCGCATACGTTCAAGTGGTTTAAGGTTATTTAGCTCGCGCACAATTATCCTTATCATTGTTCTCGACGAATTTCAGCCGTTTGTAAAGATCATCCCCACGGAACGAATTTTCCATTACCTTCCACCGAGAAAACGATACCCTAACTTCGAAAAAATCAGAAAATCTTTGGATGTTTGCAATTAAGATGAAATTATGATATGATTATAATATTGTACTGTAATACGAAGCCGAAATCAGTCATAATTACGGCTCGGCCCGAGAGTAATTAATAAAGTCTGGTCATCCCTGATCATGCCTGTAATAATTAAAAACAAACTCATGTTTTAGGGTTGAGATGATCGGACTTGAAACATTTTTTTCCGGTTCGTAAAAAAGCTAGCAGAAAAAATTGAGCACGCAAGAATAAGACGTAAAAATCCCGAGGCGATTCTGGTCGATTCGATAGAGCGTCTCCCGTGCGATTTTAAATAGGACGCTTTCTCACAGCGCGGATCTGTCGCTCGAGGGGAAAAGCGTTATCAAGTTCCTTCCCGTGGGACGCGGGCATCCCGCAAGAGCTCGCAGATGTTTGCCAAAAGCGTCGATAAAGCGCGCGGGCAACGCGCCGTGAGCCTGGTGCTAAATGAATTAAAGCTTCCCTTGAGCCCTTGAGCGGAGCATCTCCGTGTCTATCCGCTGTCGTCATCCTTACACGATCACTCACGGATCCAAACTAGAAACAACACGTAAGGGAGTTTGCGGTGTACGCAGGCTAACTTTGAGGGTGCACTTGCGGTCCCACGCAAACAAGTGGGAAAATTGCAACGCGCGCGTGGCTTGCGTACGCTCTTCGTCCGTTCGTGAGACTTTTATCCGCTGCGTTTATTCGTAGCAACAGAAATTCGTTGCGGATCTCACGCTTTTGTCGCACGACGTGATAGTAGTTAATGTGAAAACGGCGGGACGAAAAGCGGAGGGCTCTTAATTTACATTGATATTTTTCCCCGGTTGAAAGTTTTATGAAAACGATTTTTTTCCTTTGGTGAATCTAAAATAAACATAGCGCGCTATTATTATTTCCATTCTCGTTACTTTGGTTCAACACGAGTAAAGATATCTTTTCTTTTGAGTTAATCAGAGACCGCCAGTGCCAGACGTCTCAAGTTGAACTCAAAGAAAAGGAAAAGAAAGGTAGATGAAAAAAACGGAGAGAAACGGGAACTAGTTTCTACGAGGGAGAAAAGAAATTCGAGCGAGAGGGCGAATAACGAAGAACTAGATGTAAAGTGGCGGATGGTACGTAGATCACGTAGAGAAAACCCACGGGGCTGTTACATAAAGAGCGGAACGTAAAAGTCGCACTGGGCGAGAAAATAAAACCATACAGTAATTACGCGAATTCGTTGCAAATCTCATTTTATACCTGTAACGTGTTTCGAATAAACTCGAGCACTTGCGGAATTAACAATACCGCTAGTTTGCGAAATTGCATAAATATAAATCGCCCGAAGAAAGCGCCCCATCAAGAGGGAGAATTAATTTACTCCGGGAGGTGCTCTTGGAAGCAAAACGAAAACTTGCTGTTTTGAAATAAAACATTTTTCTTTTGTGCAAAGCTCGCAGTGCCGCGACTTTATATCAGCCGAGGGCGTTGAAACCTGGGTTGCGCACCCTCTTCGTCACAATTTCAATTGACCCCCTGTAGACTCGCCAGATGCGACCGCGGCGCGTGCCACATCGAGAGATGAAAGATGACACGAGCTCCAGCGAAACCCATTGTGCTCTGGAAGTTATATATATTCAGAACACTTTTTTCGTGCCTCCATTGACCAAGTGCATCATTTATTATTATTTTTTTTATTGGCCGCACAGGTTCGACGAACAGGTTCCGACACGTGTGCGGAATGATCCCGAGCAGATCGTGTTCCCGAGTTGAAAAAATACGCGTCAAATGTCGATTCGACCCAGGCGAGCTTTTTACCGTTGCTTCAAGCTGGTACGCGTACATTTTATATTTCAATGCAGAAGAATCATGAATTTTACTCCGACTTTACATCGATTAGGGAGTTATTAAAGCTGAACCTCTGAATCCTTGATGAAGAATTCGGAAGTTTACCAAGTCTTGAATCCACTCTTAGCGTACCAATTTTTGTTGCAACTTGTGTCAGTATGACTCTTCAATTCACGTGTTATTTGCTGGTAAAATAATATCGTAACTTCTACATCCTTTAAAAGTGGACGTGATTAAAGTCGCGCTGGTTGCGATGAAAATCGTAATATGAGAATTTTCAAACGTAATAATTGTCGATGTTCTTTCTTTTTAAGTCTGGTTTTGCAATATTTTATTGCATTTTTCAGTGGAATTAAATACAGGCTTGGGCGAGTTTGAAAATTCGTTGCTTGAAAAGTTGAATGTCCAATATTGAATGACCACGTAGAAATCAATATTAGCTCAGTTTAAAAGAAATCGTCGGAGATAAATTCCTGCGCGAAGAACTGCTTTTATTACGAGCTTTTGTTGAAGACTGAATACCTATTGAACGAAATTAATGTTTCCATCAAAAGTGGAACGAGAGGTTATTCGAAAAAATGCAATCTTAACCCAACATTTAAACAATGTGTAGCGAAAAATTTGCAAAAGCGAGTTTCACCGGCACGTTTGAATAATTAAATAAAATCTCCCGTGAGACGTCTGTCAATATTCGATTAAAAAACCAAACGAAAAACACCTGCCTGCCTTTTTTAAAAAAATTCAGGGGAAACATTAATTTAAACATCGGCAATTTATTATTTTCACGAGATTTATCGTTTACATTGTGTACTCAACCAGGAACATTTGTTAACTTTTCGAATTCATTCCATTCCAGGAAACAGCATTATCGTTAATGATATCTCTTGTATATTCGGAACAACGAAATCCAACATTAATCGAGCGCATCTAAAAACCTACGATTACGGTCACGCTATCCGATGACCGATCATTTTCATAAATTCGTAGTAATTGAAAAGAGCAGCAATCCGTGGTTTAACGACGTATAATTCGTCGGCGTTATCATAAATGTCGATGTATCCAATTATTGTCGACAAATTTGATTCCGCGATTGCGAAGCATGGAAATCCAATTTAGGCAGGAATGTTTACCTTTTTTCCAATGTTCCATGCGACGAAAAATATACGAACAACCGAGAGTCCAATGTTTCGCGCGCCATAAAAAGTGCAGCATTCGAATGCACCGAAAAAAAGTCGCGATCGGGCAAGAGTGTCATCTATAATTTCGCCCTCCGAATGGTCCCATCGAACTTGTCGATCTTTGCTGATAAGATAAGGACTCAGAAGTACGAAACGCAACGAAAAGTGGCGGCAACGATAACGTCCCTTTTTCGACAATCGCTCTCGCAGATGGCAGTTCCGAACATGCGCCGCTCGTTTCCCGTTTCCGCGAAGTGGAAAGATAATGCCGAACTATGGCGCAGTATGCGCATGACCTATATATTCATTGCCCTGCGTTACTTTTGCCGGGATACGGAGCGGCTTATGACCGTTTTCCGAGCTTGCGATTCCTACCAACGACTTTGCGCTTACCACGCAAAAAGGACTCGGAATTTCCCGATCGCGCGGATTCGATTCCGATAATTCAATCGAATTCGCTGAAACTAATTTGCAATATTTCTCGAAAATCGCATGGTTATTTACGCAAACGTTAATTCACCGCAAATCGAATCGCATCGTTGTTCGAAGTGGCGAAAACTTGGCACGCATGCGCTTTTCCTGGGCGCGTGCGCTTTTTTTCTTTTCTGTAACGATAAAACCTTTCTCCGATTGTATTTTAATGCACGTAGTTTCAATAAATGTTCGCTCCGTCAGCTGTTGAAGACATTATCGCGTTCATTCGCACGATGACCACGAAAGGAGTAGAGAGTATTATCTCGCGTTCGAACGGAGGATCCGGAAAGAGAATGAAAAAGGACGCAGATGTCCTTCATATAGAACCGCGCCAATCTGGGCAGCCAATATCAGCAAAGGGAGGAAAGATAACTGCGATTTTAGCGTTATCGGCTGTCAGGCACTTTCGTGGCTGACATTAACGACGATGGAGCGGCGAGTCTCTGTCTGGGGGTTGTTCCCAGGGGTGGGCGAGACACCACGAGGAACAAGTGGCAATCGATACGCTCGGGGACGAAATGCTGTCCAGCTATCAACTTCTCAGCGAAGTATAATCATGCGACGTCCATAAATCGTGATATTGAAACATGTTTTGACTTCTCGTAATCCCATACTTTCATGCCAAAACATGCCATTTGGATAATTGTTCTGAAAAGCAATTTCCGAGCGATACCACTGCGAAAACAAGTGTCGCCAGCGCCGATTCTTTCGTGGTAAATTATGAATTTCCAAGCTACTAATCTACTAAAATAACCCGGGAAGTGAACCTTAGTTTCGGGTCTTATCAGTCCAAATCAGACCTTTTTTTAGGTTTTTTGATCTGGAAGAATTTTTGTTGAGGTTCAACCGCTTCGCGCTTTGAAAAATAGATGAAAGGATATTTCTAGCTCTAGTATCGACGTATATGTAGCATTCGCGGTCGCGTGCCTTCGGCTTCGCAAGAAACGTCACCGGATCTCTCGGCGCAAAGACGAATCGTATCGATGAGAATCCATCACCGTCAACCGACCGGGAACTTTCATCATTCGCTCGACTTTTTGACACAAAAGGTGAAGCTTCGAGCAAGATACTTAACTACGTATTCCAGATAGTATCGATCATCCTGGGTTGATGGCGCGAAGAAGATTATGGATTTAAATGTCTCCTTTGGAAGGAAATGGGAATTTAATCATGCATAATTTTTCATGTGGAATTTTTGTCATGCCACTGGACCATTTCCTAGTGTGGAATTCGATCGAAAACGCTACGAGGAACATGTCATTTTTTAAACATTTAAAAATGTGTTGAAAATATAGTAAAAAACAGTTTAAAAACTGGTAAAAGCAATGCTTTAATCGGCATAATAAATTTCAAGGTGTCAAAGTACTTGGAGAGCAGTGACCGTGCACGTACGATGGTTAATATTATAACCGTTGAAACGAGGGCGGCTCATTGCACCGTTTGACGCGACGTGACGGAATTTCCGCGCTGTCGCGTCACGAATGCCGGATAAACAAGTGCCACGATTTTCGGTACTTTACCTTGGCAAAGATACGGGGTGCGCAGCGTAGCGAACTTTTCAGCGAACTGTGTAAGTGAGCATAAAGAGTTACCTCCGGGAAAAAATTGCGCCGTCTATAAGAACGGCGTATACTTCAACCGAGCGTGCCGCGTGTCATTACGCCGCCTCGCAATGAACCCTCGACACTCGCGATCTCTAAAAAATAAGGCTCGCTCATTATAATTATTTGTAATCTTAGAATGCCACTCGTTCTTCGCTGCTTATTGAATATTATGGTCACGCGAGTGCGAAATTTCGCTCGACTTTTACCCGGTAATTTTTAATAATCTTCCAACAATAGATCGATGAACGATAAGATCGTGGTCTCGATGAAAACAGTTGCACGACTATTTGTTTTTTCGGGCAATACCTGGAGTCGTCAAAAAAGTCATACATCATATGGAAACTGACGTTCGCGCGATTACGGCTCTGATAATACACGCGGTTACACATTAAGTTCATAACCCCTGGTTCCCGTGCGCGAAAGGTCATTTGTCAAGATGAGACCCCTCGCGGAAACGACGACGGCGTCATTAGCAATTTATAATTTGTAGGAACAACCACGAGTCGTCTTTGTAACCTCCGTCACGGGGGTGGTTTTCCCTTCGGAAATCTCTAGTTCTTTGTCTTTGACAATACTCTTACCGGGCACTAAGATTACAGAGAAGCGTTAACAATAATTTATGCAGCTTACGAATTCCACTTTCCGGCTTTTTTCCTCTTCCAGAAAATCGCCCTTATCTTCGGACTTTGTAATGGAAATGTTTAAAAACGAGCAACGCGAAATTCAAAAACGAAAACGCACTCTCGCGAGCACGGACTCGGGAAAATTTCCACGGGGCTTTTTTCCCGAGAGGGACTTCATTATTTCTTTTAATAAAGAAAGAAAAATACGCAAATGTAGACGGCGGCAACTCACAACCGCGCGACGGAGCGGTCTTGCGAAACTTTTCGTCTCCCTGCGGGCAGCGCTCTTCTGGACTTTTCAGCTTTTCAAATTTCTCTCCTCGATTCCGTAGGCGAGCGAGTTTACGCCAAGTACGAGGTTTCATTTCCTGCCGGCTTTGCGAGCGTCAACGAATTGTCTCCTGGCACGTTTCGTCCGAGGAAGATGTAAAAGCTCGTCGAATAAAAGAAAGTTACATAAATAGACACGGCGACATGAAAGAGGACGAAAACAAAAAATTCCCGAGCTTTCCCAAACATGATTGACAGTGAAAGCACGCTCAAAAGCTGCGGCCTTGAAAAACAAAACCGCCGGACTTCCGGCCCGATAACGCGGCGAACCAAAAATGAAACGAAAATGATGTTCTTTTGATCCTCTCGTATTGTTACATAAAATGTAGCAGAAAGTGACAAGTGTCCTAAACACGGATGGGTTCATTTAATTAAGAGCGAAACGAACGTCGAGTTTTTGCAGCGACACTCGTCTCCCGAAAGCAAGAAATTGCGGTCCCTCCCGCTTTTCGTCCAAAGAAATTGAATGCAAATACGTTGGCAATACACTTGGTCTCCCCTGAAGCCGCGTCTGTTTACACAGTCATTCACAGTCACATCTTCGTCGGGCTATTTCGAGGGGTAAAAAAGGGGGAAGTGAAGGAGCGACGAAGGGTCCGCTGAAGAACGAAACGGGAGGTGGCGCCAGTTTTTACAGAAGCTTTAAGCTTTCCGGTTCTGACTCACGTCCTTGGGGAACTGGACCTTATTAATTCAACGCGGGGCCGAGCGGAATTACCGACTATCAGGCCGGCATGCAGATTAAGTTCTCGCACGCATTCTCCAGTGTCCCCGTCTCGCTCGACACTTTAGTCGTGCCTGCAAAAGCATCGCTCATAGCCCACGAGGGATAACTCGGCTTTAATAAACGTTGCGATGCTTGACGAAATTTCAATGCGTGCTTCAAATGGCGCTGAAATAAAGTAACGTTAAGTCGGGGAGAAAAGAAGCGAATGTTTAAAACGCTGGAAAACATTTTCGCGGAAGGAGACCAGGGTGTTTAGAAAAATTCCCCTGCGGTTCTGTAAAATTGCCGGAGTTTGGAGACATGTATGCGGTTAATGAGGGTGGTTGATGTGGCACTTACTCGTTTTAATTAAACACATATTCAAACAATTTCATGCCTTGAAATATTCATGACTGTCATTCAGATGGGCAGTAAAACAGATTACTGATCATTTCATCGGTTATTGGTGTAAAACTTTCCGATGTGAACGCGAGGATACATGGTTTCGAAACTTGATTACCAGGATTTCGAAGTTTAATTATTCAGTGAAATTCGGATGAATGGTTTCTCTATTGATGGAGAATTGTGAATTTAAAATATCCAGCACTGAAAATTCCGGTGATTGAGGTGTATTTTTCAAACAATAATAACAATTGCCAAATTGTTTACATTTAGTACAGTCAATTTTCCAATCGCCAAGGATAAGGGTTGAAATATAGGTTGATTTTTATTCCTGGTAATTGTTTTTTCTTCATAAAAACGAGAATTGTTGAATATTTATCAACAGAGAATTTATTGAATCGGGAATATTTTAATATAAAAGAAACAAAAAAACACGCTTCTTCTTATTTTTTTGAGAAACAAATATAAAACATTTATACAAATATAAATGTTTGCAAATAAAAAAGTCTTGCAATCATCTCGTAGATATTCGCCGTAAAGTTTCTCCAACATCAACTAAATGTATACGAATTTAAGCGCCCAGAAAAAAAGAATCGACGATAAATATTGAAAACAGACGACAACTTTGTATCTTCGTGTCACGAATACACGCTTGATTTCAAGATAAACGTAGTCCAAACAAATTCGCGATACGGTTGGAAAGATACGAGAAACATTGGGGAAGTAAAAAAAATGAGTCCTCCGTATCAATAGGGAGTAAGACGCGATTATGTCGTCACATCCGGATTATCGCCAGCTCGGCGAACACTCGGTTATTTGTTTCGCAGTTTGTCAATCGCGCACGCGAGAAGAATCGCATTTTCCCGTGGGGAGACGACGAGGAGACGGAGGAGGATGAGCCCGAATAACGGAAGCAGCGGAGCGCGCACGGCGCACCCTTCCGTGCTCCGCGCGTATATATTACGAAACGTTATTCGCAGAGGGCGAGAAACGGGCTGTGGAAAAATTTCACTCGAGTTGTTTTGGCCATTGGAAAAAATAGACGGCACGGACGAGCCAAATAGGCGTGTGCCCATCCATCAAAAAGCGGCCAAACCCCGAGATCTGCCGGCGACAGATGGACCAACGGTATTTTTCTTCAGCACAATTCTGGGGAAAAGGTCAAAATCGAAGTCCTCTTGAGATCGCATCCCTTCCGTTGCTTCGCCCAGGATTTTCCCGGCTCAATACGCTTGATGCTTATTTACACTCTTCTACCGCTCATTGTTTCTGGACATTTCCCGAGAAAAAAAGCAGTCGGAAACATTGCTTCGAGTTTCTTCTTCGTGATTTTAACATTTGTTATCGACGTAAAAAAAGCTGAATTCGAATCCCAACAGGGTTAAAGTCAATTGGGTTCAATTAGATTCGTTTTGGGCATGTATAAACGTCACTCGTAGCATCGCGCAGCACAAATATCGAAAATCAGCTGTCAAAACGGCTCTGGGCTCGTGTCGCTAACAGACTAATTGGAAGCCAATCAGTGCGATTCATTGCTTAACATGCCTTGCCCACGTATAGGGCAGTATTTAGGTATTTAACTGCAACCAGCGCAGTCGATGCGTGGGCGTGAACCCGGAGCTATATTTTATGTTTGGTCCCACGAGGTGCCCGATGCAGCCGATCTTGCCTTGAGAATACGAGAAGTCGTTGGTTCTTTTCAGCTTGCTAGAAACGAAAAGAAAGTTCTCGTATTAATAATTATTATTGCATGTTTCGTGAAATCCGAGCGGCAAAACGAACGACAAATTGCAAGTGCGCGCACGAGTGATAATTTCTCTTCGCTTGAACGCGATTCAACTTACTAGATAGTTGTCTCATTTAGTTTCTCACAGCTCTATCTAATATTAATTGAATTCAGCATGTAAATCCTTGAGGAAGGCAGAGATATTTCGTGGAATCTCGGCTGTTCGACGATTATTATTATTACGATTCCAATTAGATTCCGCGAGGTGCGCTAATCGAATGAAGACAATGGTATAGACAAAAATGCATTATTCACGGCTCGTTCTTGCGGAAACGGATGATATTCTTGGGGAGGACGAACGAAAGATCGTTGGCGCGTAATATACAGTTGAAGCTCGAAAATATCGTCTTCTTGAGGAAAGGAGGAAGGACTGTTTTTAATTTATTGACTTAGCGAACCCTTGTTGATACAAAACGCTCACTTTTCAGCTGGCAAAGACACTCTCAGGAGATCCTTCGAGAGTATTTCGATGTGCGCATCTGCATATAACCCGGTTCTTCACTCTCGTCGAGCCGCACTTGTGCAGGTCCGGGAAATGCCGCGCTACCCTTCGCCTGTCCCTCAGGAACCTCGATTCTCTCGAGGGATTTCCTAGTGCTTCTCAAACACATTCAGGCGTCCTCCTATTCTTCATTACCTAAGTTCATTCGAGCTTGTAACGGTCAACTCGAAAATCCACGTGCCGTTTATCAACGCCTCCCACAAATTTAAAACAATATCGATGTTACGGCTGAAACGCAACAGAATGTTTATAGGTGCCGGGTCAAAGGTTGAAAATGAAAAAGTCTGCTTGAGCTTAAACAACGGAAATTTTTATATTGCTCGGAGAGGGGAAAAGCCCGAACTGGC
>JABFQM010001340.1:0-22067 GCA_022816865.1 Zelostemma sp. ZL-2020
GATCGCTAAAAGACACTTTCTTCTTATTCAATGGTTATTCAACTGGCGACATTTCACTTTCTCGGGGGTTCTTGCGGCCGTAAAATTGGCAGGGCGTAACACCTTGGAACCGACTCCATCGCGCTATTCTACAATCACGGCGTCGCCGATAAAAAACTTCCACTGTTGCGTGACGCAATCAATCTGTTTCTCTATCTAATTGCCAATAAAAAAGAAAAAAAAAAAGAAACAACGGAACGAAATGACAAAATGTTCGTTGTAATTGGGAACAAATCAAGGCCGATGGAGAGATTTTTTGAGCTTCGCGAATGTGAAAATTCGAAGCTTCGGGATTGATCGATTCTGAATGATTGACCCTAGGGGAAATGGACTTGACGCCGTGAATCGCTGGAATTTAATTAAAATGCAATAAACGTTCGTACACACTGCGATAAGTACGTTCTTGTCGAATAGATAAATCAGGACCGCCTCGCAAAGTCACGACCTGATTAAAGTTTGCTTTGCGACAGTCGAGCGCAGGTGCGCCTTCGCAATTTTATTCCGCCGGCAAAACGCTGTGTACGAAATTACTTCTTTGCGCAATAATTATCATTGTGAAACACTCCTTTCCCCCCTTTATAACCAAACAGCTTTTGCAGCGAATTTCGTCCCAAGAGCCACGTTATTCGTACAATTAAAAATTTGATTTGGTACTAATGAATCTCGCCAAAAGAAACAAGAATAAAACACCGAGAATTCATAAAACTAAGGGGCATCGTTATTGTTTTTCCAGTAATGAATTCTTTCCCGGAGAAAGACCCATTTAATATCCACGTAGTTAACGATGAAGACGTCTCCTTCGTATATACATCGTTCCTTGGCGAAGTCGAGAAGCGAAATGGGTTAGCGGACAGATAAATTCAATTGATTTTTTGCGCTCCTTTCTTCGACGCGGCGACCGCGGTGTAATTTCAAGTTTAGTCGCCCAGGCGGGAAAATTTATAGCGTCGACGAATTCGACCGCCTACGCGGCTCCACCGCGAATATTAATTCCGCAATCGCGACTCGGTCGCCGCGAACAACGTAACTAATTGCGGCGCGTTACGCCCGGCCACATTTTCCATCGATTCCCCATCGATCGATACGCCCACGCGCCCGGGAAACGCCGATATTCGAAGATAGCGCTCGAACGAGGAACGCGGATTATTTACACGACGAGATTTTCCAATTTAACCGCGATTAATTCGGTGACGAACAAGAGATGCGGGATTGAGCTCGGCCGCGTGTTTACGAAGAGCAAATATGCACTTTTTCCTCGCTCTTTGGTGGCTCCATTTTCATTCAAATGTCAAGGTTTTGAGTGGAATCAAAAAGGATTTTTCATCTGTAAAAAACGATGTTTCGAGATTGAATAACGACGTGGCGAATGACAAATGTAATGCACGATTAGATTGCGTGAGAAAGGTCAAGTAGAATCGTTGAAGTTAAAAAGACAACTAAATTGGAAAAGGAAATCAAATCAGTTTGAAAAAATAATCGTAGCGATAAATCGTTTTTCAGTTTTTGTTTTTGGCATCAGAAAAACAATGACCTTATTCGTGTTTAATTACTCATCAGGCGTAGCTTAACTGATATTTCTTCATCAATAATCATCCGCAATGACCCATAAATCGAATAAAGAAGCACTGACAAAAGATGACTGTCGATAAAGTCCAACGATATCAGATAAAAAAAGATGTGGAATCCCAAATAAGGCGTACTTTCGTCGTTTCATTTCCCACGTAAAATCCAAAGGAGTTTTCATTTCCAATACTGCTTCTCGTACACGTCAAGAAACGCGACGACGTTGAAACGAAAAAAAAGGCAATTTAGCGTGTCACGTTGTATCTCGAGTAAACATGCGACTCCGAAATGAGTAAAAATTGCGTTTCATACCGAGTAACTGTGATATTCGTACGAACGGAAATTACCGTACTTCGAACGTCACTCGTCGTTGTTTCGTGTAAACGGAATTGTAACGAAAGCATAATTGCGTTTTTATTACTGCTCTTAATTATACGACGTTACGTCGAATTTTATGACCTTGTTGACGAATATTTTCATCACCATTTAATTAAACGAAGCACCCCTTGTTTTAATAAAGAATCCACGTCATTCAAAAATTCATCAAAAGGAACCCAGTTATATCTAATCTTGGAGTGTCTAAATTTTTGAAGACGGACAAATTGTTTTTAAATGTGGTGACTCATTTCTTTAAATACGAAATTATTTCGGGTTGAGAAAATTTCAAAATAGGAAAAAACAGCAATTAAATCGAAATAAAAGGACTTATTAAGCGCGAGCTAACCTTGAACTACACCGCATCACGTTTCAACTAAACTCCAACGATCTGACCATAACTTTTCATTATCGTTTCGCTGCGCGAGGCCGTGTCATTACGACCTCACGGGTTGCGCATTCGCGAATCGCGTGCTGACTAGACTAGCTCGGTAGCTCATTCGATCGTACGCGCGTCACTCTTGGAATAGTAATTTTCCCATTTTTCACTATTTATTTACGTGGAACGGTAAAATCTCGATCCCCCCGTAGCCCATAAATCGCCTATTTTCGACGCAACGAGGATATTTACAGTCTCATTTTCCTTTTAAACAAATTGATGAGTCACCTCCGACACTTGTAAATCGTTCCAGCTCTAACCAGAATTCTCTAGAAAGTATTGTCACAATTTCAGTTGCAATCTATAAATAGTCGTTACACTTTATACTTCGTTTTGGAAAACAGCGCAGTAGAAGCTGCATCAAAATATTTTATTTTTCACGATAATTCAAAGTTAAACAAGCCCATTAGAGTAATAACAATTTCTTCACTTTAAAAAGCATTAAAAAGAATATTTAATAAAGACAATGTCGCGATGTTTGTGTATTTAATCAAAAATAAAACTCGCTTCATTGTTTCGAAAATTAAATAACAATCACATTTTTGAACAAAATATTCCCGAACTTTCCACCCAAACGCGTCCCGTTTATAAAGTTATTTATTGTTATCTGTATCTTATCCTTATCTTTACATTTTGTAATTAAAGCATAAGTCCAGGTATTTCAATATTTCAAACATTGTTTCCACGATAATCATAACGTTCCGATTTCGAATTTTCAACAGCGCAAAAAACGGCCCCGCAGTCGCGTGCCTTTCCTCGCCCGCAAAATCCGAGCACGTGCGAGGAGCGTATATACCAGAGGGCACGCAGCCTGCATCGCGCAGCGCTCGTGTTTTTCTGCCCGCGTTACGCAACGCCCCGTGCTCGCCTTTTTTAGTGAAATCAGTCGTTTAATCAGCGGTGTCTCAATTACGCCCGTCGCTTTTTTGCGCGCCGCCATAAAACGCCCACGAGTCTCTTTAACGAAGGGCCCGAAAAAGCTCCAAGTCCATTTAAATTTTCGACTCCTTGCCACAGTCCGATTCGCGCGATTCAAGGATCTCGCCTTTCGCGTTAAAATAGACTTGCACCTTTCACCTCCTCATCGCGGCATCTCGCACTCTTTGCATAAAATAAAAAAAAGGAAAAATCAAGTACGTAACGCATACTCACGTGTCAGAGTCGCGTTCCAGCGGTGACGTCGCGATATGCGATCCCACGTATTCGTTCTACGCACGGTACGAACGCGTACGTTTATCAATATCCCAAATAACGATTCTCTCGAGACCAAACTGGGTTTCTTTTCGCACTTGTAAAAAACTCACTGATGCGCGTAAAAACCAAGGGAGATATCGCTGTAACTCACTGTTCAATCGCCGCAGGAACTCAACTCGCGCTTTTGGGACGAATAGCTGGGTGGCATGTGCGATGATCAACGAGTCGCAAATGAGCTTGTCGGTATATAAAAGTAAAAAAAAGGGTATGTGTCGAGTACGCAGTAAAAGTAAGCAGCCAAGCCTGAGTTTTATATCCCTCCTAATTCTATCCCGTTACTTCCTCCTTTGATCAATCCTGGGTTTTTTTGGCTTTTTTGGTTTCTTCGAAAATTTTCGCGATTCAGTGTTGTATCCCCCTCGTCCTCCTCTTTTCGTTCACTTTCCTCCGCACTTTCAGCTCTCCGTACGCGATACGTGGCTCGCGAGTGCCGCTGCGAGACTGAAATGCGGAGCGGGGTAACATGTGATGGCTTACATAGCGCAGCGGTGGGGTTGACGTTGAAGGGGGCACGTGGAGGTGGAAAAAGAGCGAGTGGAGGGAGCTTACGGTTCCAAAGAGGTAGTAGGGGGAGAGGGGCTCGCAAGGACGAGGAGACGTGTCTCCTCCACGATACTCGCGGCCGCTTCGTCGAGGTGATAAGAGCCGGGAGAGGAAAGGGACGAAAAAGAAATTAGTAGCGAAAGTCAGCTTTAATTTCGGCCTCTTTTGTCTCCAGGAAATTATTCCCGTTTGGATAATCAAAGTTTTAAAAAAACGAGATTCTTGAGCATCGGCTTTTCATACTTTCCATCCAAGCGAATTTCGTTGGTGTTTTTTTTGGTATTATTTATAACGCTGTATTATTCAACGACCGATATTTGTTGGTAAATACAATACTCGCCCCTAAAAATAGTTGTACGCGAAGAAACGGGGGCTAAATTAAGAACGCATGTGACTCTCCGTCAGATGCGAAGATACAGAACGCTTTGTTTGATCGGTATTGTTTTTTAAACTCTTGGACTTTGTTGCTTGGAAATAAAGCGTGGGCTCTAAAATCTTCGTGACTTTTTTTTACAGTTTTGTTCTTCGCAGTCATGGAAACGATTCGCTCTGTTTATCTGATAAATGACGAAACAAGCTGTTTCAACTAAACCACGGACTACCTTCGAGCGAGCGCAATTCTGTTTCAATTTTCTCATGAAAACAAACACGCACGAAGACGTAAAAAAGAGAAAAAACATATGTAGGAAAAGTCATCATTTGATAATGATTTTTGCAAAAAAAAAAAAATGCAACAATTTCATGGTGAAGAATAAAAAACTTCGAAATACCAAATTATATGGTAATTTTTTCTTCGAGTTTTTAGAAAAAAGATTATTCACACGAAGAAAAAACGATTTTTCCTAAATTTTTGTCTATGTCGTGTAGAAAAATGCAGCAATGCATATATTAAAAAGTTAGAAACTTGCAATACCAAAGGATACCGCCATTTTTCCTTCAAGTTTTGCATTTGTCTATTCGTTTTTGGGAAAAGAATCTCCGGATTTTTCAAGAAGACAATGTTTACGGCGAAATGTAGCGCGATATATTTTTATCGGCTCCTTTTTCGTATCCCAACGGTGATTAATGTATTTTTTCGCACGCGTGTATGTGCACCCAGACCCTGAACGGTGTGCGGAATCCGATAAACCTTTACCACTGAAAAGTTGCTCGATTCGGCTGCTTGAAAACAAGAATGATTTAGCGCGCGCCTAAACTGTTACACGCATAAATTTAACGCAATACAGAGCAGTTTCAAGAGCCAAATGTACTCCGGGATATTAATTACCGTATTTTCCATAGCGCGCTACGGTTTCGAAGAGAAAAAAGCTGCGAGAACGTAGAATAAATCGCGACCCGATCGGGATAAAGCGCGAGGATTTCATGTGCTCGGAGCATTGACACGCTATCGGTTATCAGGGCTTTTTTTCGCTAAGCAGCGAATGAACTTACGAGTGTCCGAGTCCTGAGATCCAACCTGAAACATAAAGAACAATCGTTTCAATTCACGAATGCAATCAACGTCAAAAAGGATGACTTTTTATTCCTCTGTAATGTAATTCGGAAATCCGTAATTACGTCGTAAACGTACGAAGCTCAACATTTTTTTTTCCAAATTGCATGTGTTTTTTGAATGAAATTCCCCTTCGAAATGACGCAACGCGATTATACCGCGGACGGAAACCGTATCCGTGTACGTTGCGCAAGAGCCATAAAAACGCGATCGAGATCGATAATGCAAGCGCTCGAATCTCGAATTCGGCACCGAGACGAGCCTCGAAAACCAGAGCAGGTCCAAAAAAAAACCCAACGCAATTTCCTTCGGTCCCGGATTTTTAATGGACTTCCATCTCGCCGATGAGATTTCGATTTCTAATTCATTTCCGGCGGGAAAATGGGAATTTTCGAACAATGCCCGGTCTCGGGGAACAATCCCCGCTCGATTTCATTCATTCCTTGGGTAATCGGCGTGTTCCTGTTTGTTATTCAGGGCCGTGCCATCGCGAGAGCACGTGTTCAAGGTCTCCGAACGCTTTGAAATTCCGGGCTTCCCATCGGCGCAGCCTCTCTAATTCGATTCAATAATCGCCCGGTTCGCCATTCACGACGCGCGCAACGGGAATCGGTTACATATGAAAAGTCGTAAACTCGATCGAGCGTTTATTCTCGCTCGCCGAATGATCTGCGATGACTCCTTCGTCGCCTTCCGTCTCGGTTGGGTTTGAAAACGCGTAATTCAGCGTGCATCGCGGTTCACGAGCTAGGTGAACAAGCAGCAGTCGCGCCGGTGTCTGCTCGCTCGCGTGATGTAACTGCTCGTAAAACAGCCAGGTCAAGCCGCGCACATACGCTCGCCATAAGTATGTGTTCGGATTATCCTCGGGACGGACTCGGTAGCTTGGCCACGGTCACCGCGAGGCCTTCGCGTACGCTGCTCGGCGTTACGCAATAGCGCAATTGTCAGCGGCGAAAGACTATATAAAACGCAACGCGCGCACGCCGACGCGATAGCTTCAATAAAGACTCGGGCTTTATTTCCCCGACGTTCGTCGCGCTCGTTAATAATTTAGTTAAATTGGAAAGGAATTTCTGCCTTTCCGTTAATTCATTTCGAATAATTAATTCGCCGTTCGAGCGGGACGAAGAGTTTTATTGATTTCGCCAGGAAAAAGGTCAAGCGGAAGGTTCGAGCTCCGAACGCGTTTGAAACGTCAGGGGTAATTTCATTTTTCATCCCGGAAAGACGGGGTAATGTTTCGGGCGATGACGGCTGAATTGTTATTCTTCAATTAACGGAAGTTGGAAGAAAAATTTATTACGTTTTCGTAACTCGATTATGGAAAGTTTGCCGCTGGTATCTGCTTCTTGTAATGAAATTTCAACTTCGCGCGATAATCCCGAGACGCTTTTTAAACTAATGCCGTTCTCGACATTTCTGCCGTTGCGTAATTATTCGTACATGCAATTCCTTTTTTTTTGTTTAAATGAAATATGAGCGTGCTCGAGTGTGAAATTCATTGTTTCGAAAACACCATCTTCTCCGTGACGAATGAATCTTCGTTTCCTGAATATCCTTTGTGAATTTACGGGATAATCATTATCGAAGTCGCGGCCGACCGCGACAATTTCGGGAAACAAACGGCTGTGGTCGCAATAACAAATTGCGACACCCCGGCGTGACAAGTACACTTAATAAATCCACGATAACGAGGATGAAAGAGGTATTATTTTTTCTTGCGAGATCTCGAAGCAGCGTTTTAATTTTTGCGAAATTTTTTAGTTGAAAGCCGACACGTTCGCGGGGAATAAACTTGAAGGAAAATTTATTGCAGTTACAGTACAAATTTTCCGTGTGGGTCGGGTAAAAAATTTGGTAACTTGCGGTTTCGAAAATGACAGTTTTAAAAATATATCCACAATTGTTGACTTTTCCGGCATCAGATTGAATTCAAATTTAATGGTTCCATGATTCGAAGAAGGAAATATTGCTCTGGATCGTTTCCTGTATGCAGACGAGTTAGCGAGTTTCCGATAAGAACCAGTTAATCGTGTTAAAATCGCCTGCATCGAGGCATATTTATAACGTCAGCACGTCGCAGTCGACGGAAAATGTCGAGCAAACAACGCGAATATGTCGCAGTATTACATAAGCCATAACGAGATCTGCCAACTTTGTGGGCTCGCTCAGCGCGAAGTCAAAGTCAGAACTGCATTCGGTAAACTCATTATCGATGTATTAGTAACGCAACGCGTCGATGTGTGTTTATAGAAATAAAAAAGCAATCTTGGAATGCGGAAAGTCGAAGTCGCAAAACACCGGGCAGACAGTTATTGAAATATTTGGTACGGAGAACGACACACAATAAAAATGCGAAACAGCTCTTATTCTCGTGGAATTATTTACAACATTGCAGCGTGGCTTTGCATTGCTTTTTCCGCGCGAGGGAAAAAGGGAAAATTCCATTTAAGAATTTCTGCTCCAATAAAGCACCGCTGATAATCACGTTTACAGCTTATGGAAACATCAATTACACACCGACTCCGTGTGTTCTTGTCGTAATTTCCGTAGCAGAAACACGTACGTCACACGCCGTAAGCGACGCAGTAACGATAATCGAATGCCGTAATGCAGTGTCACATAATCGCAAAATGAGTATTTCCTCGTTCACGAAAGCGAAGCGGGATCGGGAAAAAGTAAAGAAGATCCACGATCCGCGGGACCTTTTTCATCGGAGTTTATCTACTCGAAATAATTTCGTTGAAAGCATTCCGTCGTAAAAAAACACCATTTCTTCCTGTTTTTTCCTTTTTCTTCTTTTTCTAATCGGTTACGTACACGATACACTTAATCGGGAAGCAACAAAAGGTCCGGTCCGGCTTTACGTGTCACGTACCGTTTCACTTAATCAGATTTCAGTGCATCGTTTGTTTGTTTATTAAACCTTTTCTCTGATATCACGTAGTAAATGCCGTGCTGTTTATTGAGACAAGGTGAGCTCTCGAAATCGTCAGCAAATTACGTGTTTTCCCGAAACTCGTTCGTGCGAGAAGGTCAGTGGCTTTTCTCAGATCTCCCAACGTGTAAATACGGATATGAGAACAAGTTCACGTTCTCGCTGAAGTTTACCTGCGGTTTTTTCGTTGTCCTCTTTATTTGGATGGTTAATTATGGTTGAAAATCAAGAAAATGTGGAAGAAATAGCAATCCATAAAGATGAAATAACGTCTCATTTCGAATTGGATGAAAATTCTATTAAAATTCGAGTTCCACTGATTTTTCGACTGAATTTTATCCGCATTGTTATCGAATTCTGTGCAAATTTCATTCAAACCACTCTTTGATGGAATTAGGTACATTTTTTTAGTGCTTTTGAAGCAAGATAATAAAATAATCAATGATTAATACTAAAGTAACAAATTTGTTTGATCACTGGTTTCAGAGCAATTTGTTTATCAACGAGATGCAAAATTTCCTCTCGCAGCAATTTTCCAGCCGCAACAAATTCATTAAATTTCGGTTCACACAGGTTTCACGCTCGGATTTAAATACACGCGAGAGGAGCTTATACAGCGTGGACCAAGAAAGACGTTTTTAATCAAAAGTGCCATAAAAGTACAAGGCCACGATTTTTATGACGCTATAGCCGTGCTTCGCCGGGAGATTGGTCTTTAATCGTGAGGAAAATTCATGGCTTTTTTATCAGCGCGATAAAGCCTTTTGCCCGTTTATTGATAAGTAACCGAGTGTCGTAAGGGAAATTGTTTTTTTTTCCTCCGCGATTGACACTTTGAAAATTAAGCAATCGTAATTTACTGGATTAATCGTTCGGGTTCTATGGAAAAATCTCCCGAACGCGCGAAAATAGGTTGCGTTCTAACGTGAAAAAGTTATATGCGTATAACAATGGCGACATTGAAATCCACGAGCGTGGCCGTTTCACGGTTATTCGACGCAACAGTATAATCGACGCTGACATAACCATGTGATTTATGACATAAGTAATGACAGACTCATTTTGACTTCTAATACTGGAAGTTACAGATTTGAAGTAAAAGATTTAAGAGCATTTATCTACTCTTTTTATGAAGGCTATAAAAAAAATATGCTTTTTCCCGTTTTTTCATAAAATCCAAACTAACGCAACAATTCTAAAAGATTTTTTTACGTAAGGAAGACGAAATATTTCAAACGCAGCAAGTTCGAATTAATTTGCAAACGGTGCAAAGTGGAAAATTACAATTTAAAGCTGAATAAACGAGCGCATATGAAGTCAAAGACTCAGAATAAGATTCGGAATCGAGAATAAGCGCGATGGGCTTTTTTCTAAAAATACACCATCGGCGAGAAATTCCAATGAGCTGCGAAAAAAGTCCGGGGCTGCAGGCGACACCGCGATCTTACGCGATTGGCCAATCGCGCGCATATCTCGTGGCCGGTAGCGGCATCGCGAGGAAGAGACTCGCGCTGCCAAAACTGTGTGGCAATCGTCGCGTTCTTTCGCGCTCTGCCAGCTCACTCGGACCCGCTTTTAATTTAAGACACCCTCAAATGTCACGAATACACATTCCGTTCCGCGCCGGATAGCACCGAGATTGAATACATTTTGCGAATCGCCAAACCGGAAGTCGCGGCGTTGAACAATTACATTCCGTTATTTACCCCCTTTTTTTTTCTTCCAGCTCGGTTGTTGCAAATTTATCAACGTTCGCCGGCTTGCGAACCAATTTCGGTTTGTTAACCCCTTCGATGTTGACTAAAACGAGTGCCGAAGGCTTAACGCATGTTCAAATCTTTTCACGTGAATCTTATTTTCATCGCGCAAGCTTTTCATCTCGTAACTTGGTAACAGTTCTATATTTATCGCCGCGGAGAGTCATTCGACGCGATTCATTTATTCCACGCTTCTCCCCCGTTACGGATGTAACGGGTACGCTGCAATCGAAGAAAACAAAGTAAAGCTGGTAATAGAAAAAAAATAAGATACTTTGAACGAACGAGAGAACGTCTCCCGATGTTATTTCTCGGGTATTTCCTTGGCTCTCGCACCCACTTGGCCCCGCTGATGGTTTACCGGCATCGTAAGGGAAATGTCGACCTTGTCACCCGACGGAGATTGTTTTCCTCGACCTCTAACTGTGTTTTCACAATTTTCCGCAGCCGTCGAAATCTCCCCAGTGACGAGCAGTTTCGGATACTTTACTTGATTGCAGATATCAGCGACATTCGCCGATGTAATTTGCACCGTGATTGATGCTGCGGCGGATTATTAATTTTCCAATCCCGATTTCGAGGGTTCTCCATTTCCCCGTGTCGCTTTTCGAGTTACTTCGAGTGCATTCCGCGGTAATTGAACTTTCAGATTTTTTGGTTCGGGTTTTGAAACTAGAATTCGGAGCGTATTATCGGGAAATCTCTCGACTTACAATTGGGTGGATGAGAATGCGATTTGCTTGTGAAAGTACTCGAGAACGATCGAAGGCAGATTTCCACGATTTACCTTTTTGAATGAAACTTGGAGTTCTGTCTCCCCAACAAAAAATACAGTCGACGCTGCTAAAGTTGCCATTATTTTTCTTACGGGTTCGTCGAGTTGACATGAATCCTTTGGAAAATCGTAATTTGATATTTCCTGACTTTTTGAATCAAAGAGATGTTTTTCTACGTTTTATAATTTTTATGATTTCTTGAAAAATGCTTCATCCACTATGGAATTTATGAAAATATCGTATCGAATAATTTTTCAACTTTGAAGAAAAAAGTCCAGCAATTTAACTTTGACTTTTTTCGGATTTTCAGGTTTTCTAGTTAAGAGTACACCCTGATTTTCAAAGGAAAAATCCGAATCGTGTCCCAAGTGTTTGTGCAAGTGATGTTTCGAGCAAGCAAACGCGACAGACTCGAATTTTCGAAGCGGCAAGTCGTGTAGCTATAATGATGAAATCGCTCGGTTGCAGCGCCGCGTCGACCCACATTTATAAATAGCCTGGAAGCTTCATCCCGAGTGCAACGAAGGTACATGGCTGTGTCACCCCAGGAATACCACACGACCGACCGAGTGACCGGCTGCATAAGTGTGAATGAGCGCCACTAGTATTTATTCACTTGGGAGCCTAACATCAGGAACAGACGCACGCATAAAACGGCTTTTGCTATCGAATAATTCATCGTCGTTCGAATTCCCCGGCGAAAATTGCATCGGAGCATTCGAAAAATGACACGCCGATGATTAAATTTCACGACAAAACAATCGCCGCTCAACGACACAGTAAAATCGATACGATCGTGAACTTTAACATTCATCGCGCGCTGATTTTACCCCTGTCAAAGTCACGGGAAGTGTATTTTAATCGAAAATTTGTCGGGAAAACGCACCACATGATCTTCGAGTAATTGCGTAATCACGGACCCCTTTCATACCACTAACTTTCTTCGTTAATCCTCCTTTTGTTGAGCTTTTTGTTTTTATTGATTACACTCGCTTCCTCGCCTTATTAGAAACTTTGGATTCTCCGTAATCGAATTTCCCTGATCATACTTGTAGACCAGATTTTCATACTTTCCCGAGTCCTTAAACTAAACTCTCGTAGAACTCGCTTCTCCCAATTTTCATTCACAAACTTTTAATTACCAATTTTTTATCTTTTCCTCGTAAGCATCAAAAGTTAATAACTAGGAGTACAATTAATATAATTGAAAGACCAATTTCGTAATGCGAGAAGTGATGAACTCCTGGTTTTTGTTTGTTTCCAAACACGGTGTTTGTTCGTCAATCGACGTTTATAATTATATTAACCCTGAACCGACTAAGCCACGAGTGTCGCTAATACGACTCAAGAGGTCGGAACCGTCTCGAATTGCAACGGGGGAAAATATTTATGAACGCGTAAATATTGCCCTCTTGCTCTTTCATCCCCTCGGAATTATATCTACAGAAATCGCGCGTGCATTTAATTCATGTTATCTCGTAATTCGTTGAAGGCCGAAATGTGAATTGGAGATTTTGAATTAATATTGATAAAAAAGAAGGCGGGGGTACGTCTCGGGAACATCAAGTTTCCGTGACGCAGCTTACCATTTCCGTGTTCCCATCCGCTCGTGTACGATTATATATCGGCAAAACCATCGGCGTCACATGAGGCAATTGCTACGTCATGTTTCTATTAGTCGTAATGTGTAATTAAGCGTACGGTGACGCAATGACGAGTCCACTTGTATTCGAGCGCAATTTTACAACGAACGCGACGTGCAAAAGTGAAAAGTCAATGGCGATCGAATTATTCGCGGCGATCCGCATTTCACAGCGAATCAGCGCGAATTCATCTTATCCGGCTCTTCCTAAAAATTAAAAAACTTCGATGGCAGGGTTTCTGATCCAACGAATGTTATTCCATCGCAAGCACGAAAGTTTTCCTCGCAATTTCCACGTTCCGCTATGAAAGTTGCTGTAAATTTACGTCCATCCAGCGGCTTATCGATTAGAAATGGGGCGGAGGGGACGGGAATTAACGTGATAAGCGTGGCATGACATTGACAACGAGCGCGAGCGATGTTGAATTGAAATGTTTCCAAGGCGCGGAACCGATAACGCGAAACCGCAATGAAGTTTTCGAGTGGGGGGCGAGTGTACAAGAACCAATTAAATCGTTCAGATATTGCATTTAGATTCGAGCCGACATGATCACAAATTATTTAAAATATGAAAAAAAAACCAGAATGAAAACCTTATTGCATATCCTACTACGGAATGACGCTTAAATTTCTCGGCAAAGAGAATTTACAATTTAGATACGAGCTCATTGTCGCGTTTGTGGTATAAAAATGCGATAAAAACGCTTCAATTGATTCTTACGATCCTGGTCTCGCGATCAAACCAAATTTTCCCGAAGAAAAATGTCTCTGGGATTGTACCCTTTACGCGTGCGACGGTCTTTCGTGGGTGGAAAAGCTTAGATCAATATCAAGCGCGAATTGGAACGTTTCGCTGCGAAGATCGACCCACGACCCGTGACCTAGTGGACCCGTACATACTCTGTAGCGCGGGCGCCTCTGGGAAGCCTTTATTTCTCGACTGGGGTTGCCGTTTTGCGAGATGAAATATGGAACGAACGATTTTTCGCTGCCAACAAGAGACGGGATTCGAAATTTTCTTCGGTGTCGACATTTGTATATGGGAATTCGTACTTTCGACATTTGTTTATTGTTACTAATTTTTCATATTACTCTTCGGAAATTTGGTTTCGTAAAAAGTAAATGTCACGGTAATCGATGAGATAAAGAAATTTGAAGAGATAAACAGTTTTTTCCATCGGTTTTTTTTTCTTTTGGAATTCTTTCAAGGACACGGCGGCTATTGTAAAATTGGATATTTTTGATTGGTTTTTTTATTTGATTCGTGCAAGATCGCATGTCCCAGTAATCGACACATCTAAGGCTTGCAATATTACGAATTGAGCGTTAGTAACAGTACTACGACATATGCTAATGAAAAATAAGTAGAAAATTGACATTCATATTTACCGTAATGAATGCGGTATGTCGATTACTCGATCGAGCACACATTGACGTGCAGCAGTAATTGACACACATGTTTACATGAAAAATGTAATTAAAAAATTGTTTTTTTTGATTGATACACATTCAGTATTTTTTTAACAATATTATTCAGCTTTTAAGCGGATTTTTGTGTTGGAGTTTTTTTGCATTACACCAATTTGGGTCAATAAAAATAAATGCTTTCATCTAATACTATGTCCAAACAAAGTAAATTGTTGAATACTTTGGACCCTTTGAGTATATAAACTCGAAAATTTCGCCTAATTTTTAAGATCGTGAATATACCCATAATAACATTTCATTTTTTGAGTGAACAATCGAAAACTCGGTAAAAAAATTGTAAACTTCTCGTTTATACTTTTGAAAGTTCGTCTAATATTTAAAAAAATCACCTTGACAAGTTTTTCAGCTAATTTTTTCTGTGGAATTCGTACAATTCCTAAAGAAGTTATAAAAAAAACAATAGATGTCAATAATTTTAATAATTTAAAAAATGAACACAACAGACTCTTTTTTTGGAGAGTCGTCAAATATATCTACCTTATTTGGAAAGCTCGAGATGGTAGAAAGACAAGGACGCGGAAGCCATTGAAATCCCGAACGAAATACGTGTTTCCTCTTTTTGACCGGAAAAGTAGGGAGCCACGGCGACTCCTCGATGGGGCATATTCGGAGAGGAAACTCGTGCGGGGATTGTCGGCCTATTTATTTACGTGGAAAAGTTTAAAGTCGATGTCATGAGCCGTAACGAGAAGCCTTGCAGGGTTTCTCGAAGCTAAAATTAATTCCGCGCCAGCTAGATTAGCAGGACACATAGGAGGTTTCCCTGCCATGTACACGCCGGTGTCCTACGATGCATAATCGCATATGGAAAAAACGAGGAGCTGCCGACGACTCTATTACACAATGTCCACGCGCGTGAGCGTTTCCAACACGGCGGAATTTACATCGCATTTTACAGAGCGGAAAATTTAAAAAAAAACGCCTGTTCTCGATCCGGGCGCAGTTTATTTTTCAGGTAAGATTTTTTACGGGGTTCCAATTAGGAAGGAAGAGAAAAGATTTCGTATTAAAGTACGATAAACAATCCTTGGTAAAATGCAGAATTGCACGAGGGACGATCGTATCATTAGGCGCATCTCCGCGTTTTGCATTTCTCCGCATTATTATTTTCAGCGCGATTCCTTTCCTTCTTCTCGTAACTTTATGTTAATGGATTTATTCAGCGTACATCATCCGAGCGATGGAGATAAGTTCCAGATTTCTTTTCGCGGTGAAATTTCCCTCCGTTTTTTGCGGTGGACATATCAAACGTGCGCTCGGACAAACGATCCATCGCAGACCTCTTCCTCCGTTTTTAAGTCGGAGAAGATTGCATTTCGGTAGTTATTTGCGTAAAATAATGTACGCTGAAAGGTTGCGATGTCTTTTTCTGCGAGCAGTTCCGTAACTCTAGAGACCGATCGTCCTTCGAGCGAGTTCTTCAAGGAACGCGTAATTCGAAACATTTGTGTTTCTTTTTATTCCGTTTTGCATTTTCTTTCACCGATAAAAAGCAGGATTGTGATGAAATAAAACTTGCGAGCAACTTTATTCCCTGCGGGGGCAATTTTAATTCGCGTACGGCACAGGGCAATTGCATTTTTGCGTTTATTGAAATCTTATTTGACCTAACCCGAGGAACTTGAAAAAAATAACAATACAATTCTACGAAAATTCAACGGAGTATGATTTCTATTTGATTAAATGTTATCAAAATTAAATTATAATTCCATATTGTAATTATAATCCGAATTCGAAAATCCAGATTAAACTTGATTGATCCAAATGAAAGTTATCAAAACGTGTTATGATTTTGATGATAAAGTGATACGAATCGAATTGGAACAGTATTAAAATTAGAATAATTTGAAACTTCGACCGAATAGATATAAATAAAGCATATGGGGCATTCCATGCTCAATCGCCAAACTTTAACAAACGAGGTCTTCGATTGTTTTGGAATTCAAGGAGATGATAAAATTATAACAAAATCCAGAACTTTGTCATTTTCTTTTTCATTTCTTCTGCCGTTTGTGCGGAGGTCGATGTTGCAAAAATTGTGAAAAATGCACACTTCCGCTACTAAAGTGAGTGTTTCAGAAAATATGTTTTCCAAAAGTCTTTACTAAAAACTTTTTTCGAAAAACATTCTTTTGTTCCAAAATTTTGATTTTTTTCCTTTACCCCACTTTTTAAAAACTCAAAAAAAATCAGGTGTACCCGTTGACTTTTTAGCTACATTTTCTCGGTTAAACGTTTTTTACGAGAACCAGAAGTTCAAGAGTTACGAGAGCTTTTATAGAAATATCCACGACCAATTTATCACAAGCTAATTGATACCACAAAAGTATATCAACATTTCCGATCTCATAGTTGGATATATACGTACGTTTTCTATAATCTATTAACCTTTTTTTCTAACAAAATATGATTTTCCTTACTATAACGTGTCCTTTTTAAATAATTAATGATTAATTTGTTAATAATTACGGAACGCGTTGTAACGACTTCTCCCTCATGAATGAGTGAACTTTTTCTCAATCATTGTATTCTGTCATCATTGATACGCATTATTAATGATTATTGTAATTATTATTGTGCTCATTAATGTGTTTCTCTATCACCTCTGACTCATGAAATCCATGTGTATTGCTTTACTTACGTTATTGATGACTAAAGTGCTTCAAACTGTCAGTTCAATAATTGTCTTTTTTTATGATTTTCCTTTTTTCGAATAATATGTTATGAAATCACAATTTTTTTGCTTTTCTTGCCAAATTTCGAAAAATTAATTAAAACTAACAAAATTATGGATTTTTTCATAATTTTATGAGTACAATCATCGCCTCAAATTCCAAAACAATCGGAGACATCGTCTGTTAAAGTCTGGCAATTCGGCGTGGAATGCCCCGTATAAAACAAGCAGTCATAATTTGTTTTCACAAGGTTGGATTGTTTTCAGTGCAGTGTAATAATTGTGTCTTTGGCTAGGAAGAAACAGTAATTCGATCAGGGTATTTTTACAATCGCAGCCTGCAAAATGGCAAACGCAAGCTCTCGATTCGCTGTCCCAGTTTTTAAGGCGTCGCAAAAAACGCGAAGCACTAATCGTTTCTCTCGCAACTTCAGCTCATTCGCACATGTGATCTATATGAAATACCGCGTCTCGTTGCGTAATTATTCGAGTCAAGTTCACATACTCGGCTGAGAAACATTATTCAAACTTTTGACATGTAAATGCGCACAAGCCCTTCTGTAATATGAATAGAAAAGGTTGCCAGGGACCTTTCAGGCACGACAAGGCGGAGAAATTTCGTGTTCCGCAGTTACCAAATGCCCGGAATAAACTTACGAGAGACGCGGAATGGAATTGTTTTTGCGCGTCAAGTGCGCTTGCTTGAAAATTCTTTTTACAATAAATCGCCTTTACGATTCAGACTAATGAATTTGTCATTCAGGAATTTGTTTTCTCGAGGATAAAAATAACCAGCAGCCGCGACGGTACGTCAAGCCGAGTAAAAAAATATGACAGTGACATTGCGGACTGTAATTAAGATAAAACATTGTTTCTTCGAAGAGCGCTCATGGTTGATTGCGAAAAGATACCGAGTGATACTAATTTAATGAAATAATCGATATCGAGAATCGCAGGAAAAACGAGCGGCGATTATCGGGCCGACTTGGCGTCCAAACAATACTTCATTGTCACGAAATCTCGCTGTGAAAAGGAACGAATCCTGGCCGATGGAGAATGAAAAATGCAATTATTTCGCCACGGTTGCTTTGCGCGATGAAAGAGCAGTTGTTGGACGATAGATCTGGACGAGGAGACGACTATTGGTTAATTTGTCCGGAATCTGGGCCAGTTACGACACCTGCCGGTAGACAGAAGTTCGACGAGCGCGGGGCGAAGAAGAAGAGCCAGAGAAAATGGCAACGAGGCCAAATTTAACCTAGCGTTGCTGTGTGAAAAATAAAATAAATCATGCGCCTCGATCCGATCGCGTGTAGACCTTACACGAAATACACGCAGTATTTATACGAGTTCAGAGACGAATCGTTAACGCCACCCGTGCTTGATTTCTCGCGCCTCGACTTTCGTTTCGGAATTCATCGGGTACAATTTATTTGCGAGGGACATGCTTCATCTCTTTTTTCGTATCGCGGCTTTTTGCTCGTTTTTGCACAATTTCGTTTCTGACCGAGGAAACCAAAATATTGTATTGATAAATATTTTTTTCTTTGGGTACAATCTGGTTGATTAATGGTAAAAACGGGAATCATGATGAAACCAGCGAAATTAAGTCGTCATCGTATTTATTGTTTTTTTTTTCTAACATTACGTAATTAAGTTCGCAGCCCGCGTCATTAACGTTTGCAGCAGACTCGAAAATTTAAATGTAGACTAAATCAAATAAATCATGCAATGATATATGATAAGAAACAAAGTAGAACAAAATGTTTCGCTCTTTTTTAATCAGAGTGAAAAGCTTTCGTGCGTATCGGGTGACAATCTGAAACGTTGCTTCATTAATCTCGTGAATGTTTAAAGTTAGGATTGCCCATCGACGTTAATTAAATCGTGCCTTAAAGTCGCCCATTTCGGTGATTAAAATAACATCTGTTCGATTAAATTTGAATAACGAATCTCCCCCTATTGTTCGAGTCGACAAAAATAGTCCGATAATTCGGCTCGTTACAACCCGATACAATTTATTCATTTTCACGAGCGCATTAATCGGCACGTTGGTATATTTGGCTCGGCGACGTTTACGCGACATCCACGGCGTCGGGACGCTTCCACGACTGACGTCGTACGTCCATCCATAATTAAAAAGCGCATGGACATACGCGCGCGAAATCTGGGGGGGGGGGAAGGGGTGACTTTGCAATAGCGCGCTACTCACTTAAAGAGGCGCGCTCATTCAACAGAGGGTTCGGTCCCACGTGGCCTTTTCCACCGTAAAAAATATGCGTTAGCACTAGCACTCGATCGCACGGAAGAAAACACTGGGAACCGGATAAAGTACTGAAAAAAAACAACATTTACGGAGTCACTTGTCGGCCATTGAGTAACTTAACGGCTCGAGTTACACCCCGTTCGTGTCCACGGTGAAAACGTCGAGAAAAGTTTCTCGTGTCATTGGATATACGCACACGCGCGTGTACACGAATACGCGAGGTCTTATGTCGATGTCGATATAGGAAAGTAAAGTGCTCGCTTCGAGAATCATAAGAGGAAAAAGAGATCGTTACAGGAAACGGTCGAGTTACGAATACATATCGATGCGCTCGTGTGCTGTTACGTAAAAGTGCATTTAATCGCATTAGCATTTTTCCTTTAATAAGAATAACGTGTAAATTGCTAGGAAGACGTACTTTGCGAACTTTATGTAATTGGCCTTTGAAAATGCAAAGGGAATCGCGCAGGAAAGAGCAAAGGAATCGATTTTCCTGTTAATTAAACGAGATCGATAAGGTCGCGGGAGCCGTAAATTAATTTCATATTTCGTCGCTTTGACAAATGCTTTTCGTTTCGCTGACTGTCGCGATTCAAGGCTGCACATGTGTGTGCTCCGCGCAAACGTTTCCAACGCGAGCAAACGTGTCTCATTAACGGTAAAAAATGAAGACGTTATTTCTGTTTACAAACAATGTAGCTAATTGTTTTACGTAATCCAAGGAGCCGCGTAATTTAAAGAATCAATCCAATTCATCAGCGATCGACGCGATTGCAATGCGAAGAAAATAGAATCATCGGTTTAAATGTCAAGGTAAATTTATCCATTAGCGTGAACGGTCACGAGGGAGTGCAATCCGTCAAAGCCCCAAGTGGTAAAAATAATGCGAAATCATGCGTGTGGACATTACACGCACGAGCACGCATGGAAATGTTCCCTCTCGAGCTCGGCGTGTTTTTATCGTGCCTCGAGCAAGATCAAGAAGGAATCAAGTGTCGCGCGTACGTGCAGTGTGTGTTATTTTTATAATAAAAAGTAAGTGTAGCACGCTGCTCGGTGTGTCGGCAGAGACTGGTTTTCCGGTGTTCGGGAATACCTCGTAATAGAATAGAAGTGGGGAGAGCGCACGTTGGCTCGTGACGTAACCACGCGCGATACATCGAAGGAAGAAGGAAGAGAAGAGAGGAATAGGAGAATAATCGGGGGAGCGAGAAGGGGCAGATCGCAGGGAGAGGGGATGTAAGAGATTGAAGCAAGGGCTACAGGTGGGGAAAAGGATGGTGGTCATTAGTGCCACTGGGACACGGAAGCGAATCCCTGTCGCTAGAAACACTCTACGGAGACGCACCCCTTGCCAAAGATTAACTCAATGATCCTTATAGACTTTTTCAGGCTCGTTATTTTTCCCTCGATCGTAATTTTTCGGGTTTCATTAAGAAGAATTTATCACACTTTAGCTGGAATAAAAATTTTATCGAAACGTACCTTCATTTTTTAAGTTTATTTTGGTATTTCAAGAAAAAAGTTATTACTGAATTTGTTACTAACTTTAATGTACTTGTTTTCCAGCAAAAAGTATCAAATTCACGATTTAAAGGAAAAATTAATCTGACATAAGTATAAGTAAGTACTTTGAAACAAAAAGTGAAATAAGTCTGTTTTTTCATCTAATTGTCGATGTTAAATATCAATTGTATAAATAACGCTGATTTTCTCGCAAACTGATAAATCTAGGTTATAAGAATGCAATTTTATATCAAAAAGTGCTGAAGCCACACTTCAATTGTCAATAACCAACGACCTAATTTTCCTGAACAATGTATTGCAAAGTTTTAATATCAAGTTCCTCATTTTTTCATAATTTTGCCACCAACTGTTTGCTACTCACACACACGCGTTCATTTTTTGTTCATTTATGTACACATAGATACGAAGGAAAATACAGATTGCCTACTCATTTCAGTTTTTGTTGAGATACGAAAGAAATTTAATTACAACAGATTTAATTCAACGAAACAAACATAAATAAGCAACTTTTAGTTCCATTCCGGAACGAAATTAAAATGAGTCGAGAATATTTAGGTTCCATCCAGAATTAAATGAAACTTCATACTTCGTTTCGGTTTACAACTCTGCCAGTAAACTCCCTGCAATAAAATTTGCAATGAATGATAAAAACAATCGATAAGAAAAGCATTTATGTAGTGCTTGGTTTTATCGTCATTAGTTGCTGCAATGTCTCTGAATATTGCACGCATGAATGAAAAAATCAAAAGATTCTACTTTTGTCCTTAAAGAATATAAATCCTTGAACCTATGAAAAACGTTAATTTCCCTTATCATCTCGTTTTGTTTGTACCAAAATGACGTGACACTGGAAAAAGACGAAGGTGCACCTTGAGGATTCGCAAAGCCCTGATAACATTATGCATCGGCAGAATCGTGTTTGCACATTTCGAACCATTGCTCGGCGCGTACGTGTGCAGGCATTTGTTTGTTCACACGCGCGCGACGACGCTACGCGTGACGAGGATGCAACTCGTTTCTGTTGGTTTCCAACTCATCGCGTTTATACAGCGGTACCTGTCCCGTTTCCCCGCGACAGTTAACTCTCTGCGAGTGTCGCGCGCGCATAAGTACGCGTTTTACGTCAAAGCGTTAATGCCAGAATTGTTTACCAGGAGCATTAAAGCCTCGGGGACGTAGATGCCGCGTGGGCCGTTAATTTATCGAAATGCAATTGGCTCCAAATAATGTTATCGGCGCTCGTTAATATGCGTAGCGGGTGAAACTGCTTCTCGATGGGAAACAATTTCTG
>JABFQM010001341.1:0-22061 GCA_022816865.1 Zelostemma sp. ZL-2020
AATAAGCCGACGTGCAATTATTTGGGTACGAGAAGCGTGGAAATGAGGAGGTCGCCGGCTTCTTTTCTTGTTCTTCTCTTTTTGCCCTTAAAATCAAAGATTAATAAGAGCGCGTGACTATTTGTTTACGAAACACCGGCGGCCATTTACCGTTGGCAGCGTTCTTAAAATATTTCACTCCTCTTTTTGTATTACTCGCACGATCCTTTGCTAAAGAAAAATGAAGAGGAACCGGTAAAATATTCGAGCAAATCGAGGTGTCTTGTTTGTCCAACGAAACCTTTTGTTGATTCGCTTCATTTTGTTGACCACGTTTTGCTGGTGAATTTTTTTCCCTTGCAGCGGCTGATCGATACGAGGTAAATAAAAGGCAAACGGAAGATGAACGGCAAACACCGAAACGCACGGGGAAAGCTTTTAATTTAATCAGCGAAAGAGTTAATTCACGAGATATGCAGATTATCTATTCAGGATGATCTGACCTAGTCGCGAATAAACGAAAAGTATTAAGGATCAAAAGCAAAACTTTGCGTAGCTCCGGAACACGTGTTCCGGGATAAATCTCACGGATGATTGACGTGCGAGGTTTATCGTCTTTAAAAATAGCGCAGATTTCGTTCCAGATACTTGACTAATTTTAGACATTTAAGTTTGAGCCGTGGAGTGAAAATAACGGTTAACCTAATGAACGCCGCGAGTGGCAAAAACTTCCTATTTTATAGGACGTGTTATTTTGGGACGATAATGAGCGGAATTTTCTTCCGAGTCAATAAATATTGCCATTGAACAGTTAACGTTCGCGTTCAAGTAATTGCTGGTTATTAGGCCACGTAAACAAAAACAACGCCGGTGTTTGCGGCACAGGTGGTGGCGCCATGGAAACACAGCAGGACGAGAATGGGACTTATGTAATTTGTTGAGAGCCGAGCCGACGTATGCCGAGGAAAAACTGGAATAAATACCGGACCCGAGGTTTAATGACCGAAAAAACCGATCGCAATTATGCATTTTTGCAGCTGACAAATGAGCGCTGAAAAATGTCGTGGAATGCGTTGTATTGTCTATTCAAGCGAACGAAATTATGAATTGAATTCCTTATTAATCGAGCAAAAGTTTCGCATTCTTCCGACCAATTATTAATTCGTAGCAGTCTCGTTAAGAAAAAAACGACAACTAAACGATGCACAGCGCACAACTTACTTCCGTCGGGTTGTAGAATAGAAGCAACAGCCGTGGCTATTCACACCATCTATATTAAGAGGAAATAAAGTCCCTGGGATCAAAGTTTGCCTTCCACTTCGAGCCGTCGTCTTTACGACTGCTTTTCCTTTATCATCGTCAAGGTCCCCGACAATTGAACGTTCATAACGCCCAAATCGCGCTATGAATGTTCTCGGAAACTATTTCGCCCCGACTCGTTAATTAAATAGCGCCAAAGCCCTGGATTTCCCAGGAACTTGTGAACACTTTGGCATAAAACTCTCTGGAGATTTTAGAATAATGAACACGCACGGTATTAAATCGTAGTTTTAAAGGGGTGATCGTTGAATTCGTACATGTACTGACATGGTTTGACTCGGGAAAGCTTTCTTAAGATTTAATCCGAGCCAACGCTTTCATTTTATTTGAGAGGGTGCAAGTGTGAACGTGATTTATTATCCGACTTTGAATCGGATTCTCTCTGTCGATTTGACTAAAGAGGCAAATCAGTACAGGCCAATTTAACGGAGTGCTTTCATATCGACTCGATCGTAAACGAGAACAGTTTGCTGAGAGAAGCAGGTAAATCGAATAAACAGAATGTGATTACCCATTTTCTTAACCCCGCGATCAAATTATGTTGTTAATCGGATCCATCGTGAGATATTTATCCTCGGTACGTTTTTCTTTTTCTATTTCTTGAGGTCGTGATTTGTTAACGGATAATCGATAATTATGGTAAGCGCGTAATAGGGTAACTAAAGGCCCAAGAGGAACCGTGCAAGGGCCAATTCTCTCTCAAGTGCCACGAAATCGAACAAAAGGGATAAAAAAATTCGTTTCCTCGAGGCGCCGTACAAACTCGTCATTATTTTATCACCGTAATTACCGATCCGGAGCACCTGCGCGACGTGCACGTGAGTAGGCGGTCAATTGCTTCTTCAGTAACGTTTTTACGAAATCTTTTCCTTCTCGTTTCCCTTCCTCGACTATCGAGAAATATTCACATTTCGATTACCAAATTCCATAAAAACGTTAAGTACACATTCCGTTCATTTCGCCGCGATTCAACTTTCGGGGCGTAAATTTAATTTTCACCATTAATCAAGCTTTTGCCCTCGTGTCCTTATTTCCGGCGGAATATTCCAAATCGAAATATGTGTAGTCGCAAAACGCTAACGAGATTCGTGATGTCGTTACCCAATTCCTAAGTTGCTTGAATGACACTCACACTAATATAAATATAATTGCGAGCACGTCTGCAGTGGGTAGAAACTGTGTGTGTGTGTATGTGTGTGCGAGAGCAAGCAAGAAGGTTCATTGAATCCCTTGGCGCTGTGTCGTTCCTCATATCTGCCGCAAAGGGACGTGGATTCTGTACACCACGGCTGAGGCATGGGGTTATTCTGTGGGTTGTAAATTAATGGTTAACCCGGTGGTACGGGGGATCGGTCTAAGGGTTGTGCTTGATCTATGAGCGGCGTATGTGCCGGGTCAAATGGGGCTTGGCCACTGATACCAGAGCTTCGCGAAAACTGCTTTCGTTAAGCCTGATAAGATCGATATGGTGCTACTGAGGATTTTGTTAGTCCACTATTTCATTCGCCAACACGGAACACGCTCAATTTTAATTTATCAGAACATGCTTACAAGAAGCACTCCATCTTCATTATTATTCATAATTTTCTACATTTTTCGGCTGAAATGAATACTCTTTATCGTTTCGATGGGTTAGAGTATTCATGTTCCGCAGCCGAAAACGTCTATACTTTTAATATCAGTCTCTAATCCCTCTGCAATTTGCAGATACTGGCATCAAAGTTTGCGATGATCTTGATATCTCTATAGAAGCGTCCAATGCATTGAAATAACACAGTTTCCTTGTCAGAGGAGCGGAGAATCCTAAATGAAGATCTGCGATGAATCTAGAACATGTCTATGGAGAGATGGACGCCATTCAATCCTTAACAATTATTGACATTTAATTTCTACGAATCTGTGTTTGTGCAGCGTGTGTCTCACGTTCCTTCAGATATTATTCGTTACTCGCACGTCACGTTTGATTCTGCCGAGCCGCGACCTCAATTCGCCTGGCCTGTCATTGTTAATTTACTATCAGATCGAGCGGGCCGCGGCTTAACTCGTTGAAACTTTCCCGATCGCAAAATCGGAAGAGTTTGCGAAGTTCTTTGAGGAGCCAGGCTACAAAGGAAAATATGGGAAGAAACGAGTGGGAGAGAAAAGTGGAAGAAAACAAAGTGGTTAAGACTCGCAGAAAGAAGAATCGGAAAACTTGCGTTGCTACCTCCCTCGTGAGCAATCTGTTAATTCGATCGTAAATTGTCGTAAACGGAAAATTTAGTTGAAACTTGCCTGGCTATAATTACACGAGCTTAGCAGCTCGGCGCGCAGCCATGGAGTGAAATGAAAAAGGAAAAACGTTGTAGGCGAGAGGCGAAAAAAGGCGCATGAAAAGAACAAGAAGATGGGTGGCTAAAGTAGAATTTATTGAGCGATAAGCACCCAGCAACTTCCCCGTGTTTCGATCTTCATTCTTTATAAGTCCACTCATAACTGACATCAATTTTGTACCCTCTGTCTTAACGAATTGGCGTTATTGCCAGAGACCCTTATCTTCTCAAACCTTTTAAGTATTAAAAGGTCTTTATCGCTCTTGATAACTCCAACGATAACTTCTTTTGATCCTTGAATAAACGCTTTGGTTTTGACGTATTAAAAGCCCGAGTGAAAAAGTTATTATAATACCGTTTCAATTAAATTCTTCCGTAAACAATGCAAGGAACATTTCACACTCGTCTCGTTTAATCTGTTTTCCAAGTTTGCTCGTGTTCCGCGACGTAAAGCAATTTCATGTGATGAATGCTGCCTGAATCTATCGCAATCACGAAGAGAATTAGGTGGAAGCTACTTAGGTCGATAACCATGCACGTGCGAGAAAATGACAATGCAAGGTGGTTGAGTAATTTATCAGGTTATCTGAAAGGCCCATGGGCGGTGATAGCACCGCGTGAGGTGCCGTGATTCAACCCTCGCAGGAGGTAAAATCTTATCAGCTGTGAGCTCGGTCCGTAGGCGGTCAACATTTTTCTCAGGAGATTATTTTGCAAAATCAGCACCTATATTTTTCCAGCCTCCAGAGGGAAACTAGCGTATTTCTCTCGAAGTAGGAATCGAAAAATTAACAATTCCCTGCTTTTAATTTAAAAAAATATTTGCTTCACCGGGTTTACTCTGAAAAACTGCAAAAAATCACATTGGAAAATATTGAAATTCCGGAAAAAGTACGCAGGAGAAATTACGGTTGGATGCATATGCTCTTAGATTTCTTGTCTCTTCCATTTTCATGTTCCGCGTTTCGTGCTTTGTGCACGCGATTTCCGCGTTAACCCCTGCCGGGCACAGCAGGTGTCCTCGCACGGGCTAACCCCGTTTTCCGAACAGCCCCTCTACCACTGTTCTCTCGGACTACCTCTTCGTAACATCCACCGCTCGAAATGCGTGCTTCGCCACTATCTGGAGCGTGCTTTAACGCCTTAACCCCTTCTCGCGGAAGCCGCCCTTATTTATTCTTCGATTAAACGCAGCGACTGCTTTCTCCGACACTAACGATGGACACGTATCGCGCACTCAATCAATGTATCACAGCTCAAAGGAGCGCTTCGTACTTCTGTTGCTTTGAATTACAGAAAGCGATAGTGATCTTTCATTAAATTATACCCGGGCTTTAAAAAATGTTTTCATTTCAATTCGTCGACTATTTATTTGCAATGCCTCTCGTGTTCATTTCCCAGTGGATTTACAACTGGGTCTCGCATCCACGTATTCAACAATCTGGAAAAGCGTGAATGCGGGGTGGAAATATGGGGGAGAGAGAAGGACTGTTCCGTAATGACTGCCAGCGTTTTCCCACATTCGTAGGAATTAGTGTGTCTCCCAGTAGAAAGTGATGAAGTTTTTTCTTCCGACGGCTCTCTACACACGCGTTTCTCCGCTACGTACACGCGATTCGCCTCATTTATTTTCGTGTTGGGAATGTGAATATTTTAAGGGATATTCATTTATTTCTTTTCAGCACGACCTCGTTTATCGCATCCCCGTGTAAAATGTCTGAAAATGGCACAAAGATTCTTATATTTATACGGTAGCGGGTCCTCAAGTGCTGGAATTTTTAATGGCTCCCATTTACGATACAATTCTGTACCGTCGGCATTACACGCTGCCTCGCGCATATGAAGAGCAACGCCGTAAACTTACGTTGTAAATATCAAAAGAGCAGCAGTAAAGATGCTTGGTTTACATCCCTGAATCATCATCGTAAACGCAATTTAACTACTAGTTTCTCTTATTACGGCGAAACCGGCGATGATAACGAGCCAGCTCGCTTCAATTTCGAAAATGAAAACCGGCCAGCGTTTCGATTTCCCATATTCCCCATGGTGACATTTTATGCGTCCGACCTGTACGCAATTTATTCCCGATCCTCGGAGACCAAGATGTTATGCATTTGCGATTAATGTATACCGTCCAAAAATATGTATTTCGCAACGAACCATTTCATGGTTTGGAAGATATTTAGATCGCTTTTATATTAAGACAAATTTTCACGTATTCCAAGAATGCTCGAATACCAGACGTTTTGACACGTAACACCTGGATTCGCTGATACATGCAAAAATAGGCCGGGGTTATTAATACGAAGAGAAGAGCGGTCGTCAGATAAATCTCGCCCACAAATCTCGCGAAGCAGCGAATGTCAAGCTGAAATAGAGATCGAGACTCGTGCTACGCGAGTGACAAGATATTGCTCGGAAAATGGCAGTCTACAAAAATTACGATAATCTTGGCACGCGCAACATCTGACAAAACAGAGGCGTTCCTCCGAGGTGAAGCGTGGCCCGTTCACGCGCTCTTCTTGGCCGATATGAATGTACCTCGGCCGTCATTAAGTAAATCATGGGGACCCGAGAGCCGGCTGAATTTAATGGGCGCGTGTGTATCTCGCTGCATGAGCGAGCGTGCCATGATTCATAAACGCGAGAACGGTGAAAATCAGTCTGGCTCCGGAGCGCGTTAAATAATCATCTCGTAACTCTTGCGATGCGGTCCATCCCACGATTTGCATGGGATCGTTGGAGAATCGCATTGTTTCGTACGTCATTTTCTTTCGGTTGCATGAAGGGATGGAAATTTTCCGGTCCGGCGACAATGATTTTACCGAGCCAAAGTTTCTGGCTGACGTAATTGGTTTCGCGGACGCGCGTTTCTGGGCTGAAAATTAGTCGCGCGTGGAACGACTCTACATTTTAATTACGACCAAGACGCGAATAGCATCCGGAGCGAGCATACAGGCATGAAGGTTGCAGTGTAGAACAGGATGCGACAGCGGTCGGCCCGTTGCTTCCCGCAGAAAGTCACCATGTTGAACGATTCGATGTTCTGAACTATCTTGCATCCCAGTGTCCACAAACTAAACTCCATACTTGGACTCGAAATTCACGAGGCGTAAAGAGGAAGGGATAGATCGCTGCTGACCCGACGTTAAGTTAGTTGCTCATGTTCGGTCGTTACTGTCCGCTTAACAGTTTCTCTAATGAAATGGGATGGCTCCCGATGAGGAAGAACTTGCACGCATTGCCGTTTTCATAATAGACCTCAGATTCAATTTATTGTCGTAGCAGTGGATACATGAGAACGAAATTACGGAACATGTACAACGCGAGCAGACTCGAACTTGAATTTACACAGCACTTTGCTATTGTCGAATGCTGCCGCCACAATTCTGGGTAATGAATTTATCCTATTGTTATTATTGCAGCCAAATTCTTTGATACGCGCATTTCTTGGGGCTTATATTTGGTACATCACAATTCCGCGATCCAAAAGTGAAATCAATTCCTTGTTAATTTGATAAAACGCCAGGTTTAGCTTTTATTTGTAATCGCATTTAAAAATTTGCAATAAGCTCCGTCGTAGCGAAATTTTGCGTTTGGTATCTATTACTTGACATATTTAATTTCACCTTTAAAACTTTAGCACTTGGTAGAGTTTTTGATGGACGTTAAAAGTTACTCTTCTCAATAGCGATTTTGAAAGTTTTCATTACTCTAATTAATCCTATTGGGTCGCTACTGCTGGAAAAAATGATGACTTCTTCAGCGAAATTGTTTCTGCTCTGGATATGCTTCTCGTCTCGATTTTTTGAAAAAAGGAAAACTTCAACTCGTCCCAATTAAATTACTCCTGAATTACGAGACACTTTTATGCATCGGGATGGTTCATTCTTCGCCATCTCACGTTATTATTACCATCTATTTTGAACTTGAATAAACTTATAATTTATTCCATTTCCAAACAATTCCCATTTATTTTATTACCGGTACTTGTGCGTAAATGGCAACTTGCTGCACTTCCGTTCAACATTGTTCTCGCAAATGTAAAAGCATTCCCAGCTCTGCTAAAGTTTGGAAATTCGTCCAGAGTGTTCGCAAGTTTATCGTAATGACGGTACATCAAACAAGCCAAAGTACCGAACGATCTCGCGTCAATTTTCTTCATATCACTCACAAAATCAGTGCTTTCGCGGAGTTCCCGACGAGAGATAAACCGGGGGAGTCGCAATTATTGGTTTTGTCGTGTTTGCATTCACGCAGATTGGGTGTTTTGAATCTTCCGACGCGTACAAGAGATATACGAGCTCGTACGTCGAGATAACCGGGACCCCTGGGAATCGAAGAGAAATATGGAGAGTAAAAGAGCGAGCAGAAAAGTGGCGAAACGAGAGAAGGGTCGGCTGGTTATAGTATTACTCTTGCAAATGCAAAGGTCCGTACGTGCGGTTATCTTTCTATGACGATAAAACAATTACGCTGGATCATTACAGGGCCATTGTTACGGTAAGTGGGACTTCGGTTACAACGCGCACCCTTTACTGCTTATATTTATTGCCTATAAACGGTTCACTACCACGCAACTGATAAAGATCTCAATCATCAGCGGCTGCGTTTGACTTTGTAATCGAGCACTAATTATTTGTCGGATAAAACGGAACCCTCGCTCGTGCAAATAAATTATACAACTTTTTTCCTCCTCGAAATTCGATTCGAAATTTACTGCGGAGTTTATTGCTGAATTTTGCGTCCAGCTCGCAATTGGAATCAATTGTTGCACTGAAATTCCGTTTTATGTATTTTGAGGTAGAGAATGGAAAGGTAGTAAAGATTATCGGGGCAAGCTGCATTTGGGAATCTAGCTGCAGAAATCCTTTTGGAATTCTCTTTTGGTAATACAAAAAGGTAATTTAATTGGGAAATTAGAACATTCTCCGAATGGTTTTTTGGAACTTTATTCCAAAAGGAATTCCGGAATGGATTCCGAAAGTAATTTCAGAATAAGGGGCAAAAGGAAATTTCCCAAAAGGTTTCGAAAAACCAGTTAGGAAATTCGTAAATTTCCCATTTGAAATGACCTTTTGGTGACCGAAAGAAAATTTCAGAAGGATTTTTGCAGCTGGGAAGGGAAAAGGTGAATAATTCCGGAGAAAGGTGGAAACGTTGAGTATGGCTATTATGTAAAGCTACTTTATACACAATTACAGTAATTAATCACATTGTTTTCGTAATAACGTAGAGGTATAATATGTCATATCGTTCCTTACCTGCGTTGTTGCCGGAGTTCCCTACTTTGCTGTTTCGTCGTGCTTAGATATTGTTGCCCCGTGTGACAGGAAACTCGTAAACTTCTGTTCAACTCGATGAGCTGTGTTTCTAAGCTTCCGCATAATTTTCATGACTTGTGTTGTTCCTACCCTCTCAAGTAAACATTAAATCAAACATTCCAAGCGGATTTCGTAGCCTTGCTGACATTCTTCAGACATTTCTCATTTTAAAATAGCGCTCGATACTTCAGTAGATTGTGAGCATCGTAAATTATTCCTGTTCCAAGTTCTTACCGAAATACTTTTTGGAATTTCTCCACTAATGATAAGGATGATGCGGAAATTTTTGAGAAGTAAACAAGCTTTTTCTGCATTACTTTAACGGTAGTCGTCGTTGATAGCGATGCTGAAACAATTCGAGTCAAACCGTGCTCCGGACGAGCGCGCCGGGACGCATCCGTTCTAGCTCTTCCGCTTTTTCCCCCAAAGTTAATGCCAGCAAAAACATTGCCCCTCGTGTCAAACATGTGCCCTCATCTGCCATCGTAATCTTATTTACGATTAAATTGTTTAACGGCCTTTGTAAAATTCATAAACTACGAACATCCTTTTTCTTTCTCAGCAATTTATACCCACGGAATTAATTTATCTTTGCGAAACAGGTAATTTGCTTGTGCTGCAAATATTGTTGCGCGAACGTGATTTTTTCCGGATTTATAATTGTTTCGTATTTTATTTAACGTTCGTGATCGATTAAATTGACGAAATTTTCTTGAACAATAGCGAGAGAATGAAATGGAGCCGGGGGAACTGACTGTAATTATTTGATCAGTGCAAAGTGGCAAGTGTACAGCAGCAACTGGGAGTATACAAAGATCATACGAATCAATGCGCTCTGCATCGAGTGAATAATGGCTGTTGCCATGGATGAATGTGCGTGAAGAGATGACGAAATGAAATCAGACAATAGTCGTTTGGTAACCGACTAGACCTCATGAGCCAGTGTCCGTTCAATCAGCCAAACGGAACGCCAGAATCGTAGTCGACCGGATAATCGTGTTATCTTCCCAATTCTGATTACCGACATTAATTAGGGTACAGTGATGATGCGTTGTGCACTCGAGAGAGCTTTCAATTTTCGATGTAACCGGTCTGCGAACATCCATTTTGCGGAACTTAATTATCGGATTATCTCACTTACAAAGCTTTGCAAGTTTGGTGATTCCTTGACACGTCTTACTTTATTTTCACAAACACGACTAGCAGTATTTCGCACGCTTCCACGGGAAATGAGGGTGCCTGTTACTTTCTCAGGGAAAGGCCATCCTCGACGATTTTCTCGGAAAACTCATCACGGAATGTAACACGGAACGAATGCTCGCCAAATATGAAAACTGTTTTTTGTCTTTTCAAGCAGGTGCGTTATCCAATTTTCAGAAAATGCAAAATGTTTGACTCGGATACAATGTTGACTGCTGATATAAAAAACGTTCCTGAGGTGAGTAGATTCAAAATCAGAAAAGTTTATGCATTTCAACGGTATACTTTTCTCTTAATCTTTGATTTGTTTCTTCGTAAGATTTCTTTTTAACGAGATATCAGAGACGAGACAGTCAAGCGTGACGTTCATGGATAGCTCGTAAGAAATAATTGAAACGTCTCTTCGTTTGATTCATTTCTCGCCAGTTTTCTTTCCGTTCTATGCAGAAATCGCAAAGCTTATATTTCGTGAAAGTTGTGGGTAGTGGTTTGAGAACTAGATGTTGCAAGATCACTCGATAAGGTATGAAATACGTCAAAAACTCGATATCTGATTGGATGAAATGTCTCAGCTCTATAGGAATGCACTTATCCGATTGGCTTTGCAATTTTGCCACGTCAGCCTCTGTTTCCTCTTTCGTAGACTTCACGTGCGCTTCAAGATGGTCTAGATTCAACTTTTACACTTATATTCAGTCCTCCAACTTTCATATTAGATGAAATTTAAATTTCTCCGGCATAGAGAATTCAGAGCTGCGAGTGATAGCTGTTAATGTCTTTTGTATGAGATAAACGAAAGAGGAAAACGTGCAGCGAGAAGAGGACGAATAGTAGCAAAACGTTAAAGTCGAACAAAGTCAAAAATAGGAAAGTTTTCTATGACGGAGCTTTTTGCATTTAAACAGTGGAAGAAACGGCTGCGTTTTTCTCCACTACTTTCCCAGTCTTTTCCGAAATTTATGTAACTGATCCCACTTTCAACATACTCGGAGGGTTTTCTACGGCACTTGCGCAACTACTCGAGAAAGTAGGTCTTTGTCGCATTGGAAATTTACTTAAATTTTTAGATTCAACGGTGAATATCTTTTTTAACAATATATCTAAAGAAAAGCTGTTCCTTTTTACTGCATTTTTCCTGTAGCGAACTGTGATGTTTTATCTCGTTGATTAAAAAATGAAATAACACGCTGTTTGGCAGGTAAATATTACTTCGTTAGAATTCAATAAGATTACCTTTATCGGGATTTGCTTGTCAATTTCAGACAATTATCCTTCTGACCGGATCACTGCTCACGATCCAACAAGACTAATTATGCAAATACAATTATCGACATATACAAGCGGTACGCGGTGGGCTAAGGGGAGTTGATAAAAGAATAACGTCGATAATTTGGCGCACGCGTGATATTGCGTGACTAAGGGAAAAATTATAGAAATATCTTGAAGAACATTACCATAATTTCCATGGGACACACGAATGCCAAATGATAGAAGTGCATCAGCGATTAAATCGCGTGTAGCACCCTCGAGGCTGCTGGCAGCGTTACCGGAACGAGCGGGTTCCTCTCGTCGAATGTTGCAGGAGCACTGCTCCAGCTACGTTCTCATTAGCCAAGATAATCTGTTTACTGGCAGTACCCTCCCAGCGAATTGCTGCTATGTCCGTCGCCATTCCAGGATCACATAAACCAAGCCCAGAGCGATTCATAAGCTTTGCCAGAACCACCAACAAATGGTGTGAATAGTGCGTGGCTCGCCGAAACGTACGGTATGCTGGTTTGTGTGTGCGCCAATTCGTTTCACGTTCCCCACCGTAGCTTCAATACCTTTCTGCGGTATCGTACGAATTCAATACGAATAATAGCCATCTTCTGATATGCGGTTCATCATGTTTATCATCGCGTAATAGTTATATATATTTCTGCTCTTGATTACAATTGTTTGGAAGTGGACTGACCGTAACTACTCCAAATTCATCATTTGAATGCATGCATTTCGAGAACATGACCAAAGGTGAAAGAATTCTTTTCAATTGATTGGTTTATATTTAAACGACTCGAACTAATTTGAAATTGAATGCAGGTTTCTCTGGTGCGTTTGCAATGTTTGTATATTTTGAGCGTGTGCTAATGCTTATCAATAAATTGCAATACTGCGTATTATCCATTTTGTCGCACAAAGGACCGAGCTCGACATTGGAAAGTCGGTAACCTCGATGTTTAATTATGTTATTCCATCCATTGGCTATTCCATCCTTGTTGTACTCCGGCCGAACATGGGGGAAGAGATTGTTTATTCGAGCAATTTTGTGAAATAGAGTTGATTGCCTTTTTTTCATCGTTGATTCGATAAAGTCTCTATTATTTTTTCTGATCATCGTCTTTGGAAAATCTGCGCTTTCAACCCGCATCCGTTGTTTCCTCTTGCAAAGCGGATGCCGCTTCAAAGAAAGTCGAAGATCCTTCTTTTTTGAGAGAATCCACAAGGAAACTGGAACTTTGAAATCCACTTTGTGATGTAAGGAATCGTAAGCTCGATCGCGCGTTATTTGGCCTGAGTCGCGATTACTTCCAACAAGCGACGACACAGAGAGAGCGTTGGATTGGATTTTCTCCTCTTTCACATCTTTCATTCATTCATTCTTTTTTCCCGTGCTATCGTTACTCTCACAAAGGTTAGTTTGGCCAAATCGTGTAGAATTCTTCAACGAAAGGCTCCTGAACTGCCAATGAACGAAGAATTTCATAATTTGACCCAAAAATTACTCAATTCTACATTCCCGAAATTGGGTTGTTAAAACAAGATGCAACTGTAGCCAAGAGTATAATTTCATTCATTAATCAGAACCAATGGTTTTAATCAATGAAGGGCAGTTCCAATTTGTTCGAATTTCGGAGATCGGAGAACAAAGAAAAATACATACTCTTTTCAAAGTTCTAAATGCTCGTTAAAGCACTGTTTGGGTTTAAGGTTTCACTGCGCACAAAGAAAAGTCCATAGGAGTACTTGACCGATAAGCAAATATTGCCCCTGAAAACAAAAAGCTCCGTAACGACGCAGCAATTTGGTTCGACACGGTCGTATAATTCATCGAATTGACGCACTCTAGCGTTATCGAATTAGCCTGCAGCCTCCAGCGATATGCACGAGGAGTGACTCTGTAAGTATTTGTTAGCATTATTTCGTCCGATCGCATATCTTTTGTCACCCGACATGTGACCATACTGGTTCGGCTTGTTCGTTCGCATTGAATTGGTAACCGAAATAATGTTCTTGGTGCATTGTTTCGATACGATCAGCGCTTTCATCCCGCTCATCAGCTGAAAACCGTGTATGCTGCGGTGAACAATTACGGCCGGATATTGTGCGATATGCTCGGGGCTGAATCTTTAATTCTAGATGAGCTCGAAATGATCAAAAATGGTGCTAATTTAATGATGATAATAAAAGACGGTTTTGGTATAATTAAAAAAAGTATGATTGCGATCGTACACTTCATCTAAAATAAATCTATTCTTTATTCCTCTATTCTTAAAGTAAGCTTCAACAATTATCACTCAATTATACGATTCAATGTTTGGAGTATTTTGAAGGATTCCCAGAATATCGCTTAATGCTTCAAAGTTGAAAATTTAAGGTATATAGAGAACAATAACTGTGATATAACGTTCGGCACTACGGTCTTTTTGGTATTAAAACGTGAACCCAAGGGCCGAGAAGACTAGAGCTCGTTTTTTGACCATGAAATCGGCTTAAGTGCTTTTTGAATAACGAAGGACCACGGCATCATTAAGAGACTTTCTGGAGCTCAGTATTAACGCCAACCTCACTGTTCTGCTAGCGCAAAGAATAAATAGACTGCCCTTTCGCAGTAGATTCATACACCGCTTGTTTCGTCGTAAATGACGGAGTTTAATACACGTTGAAGTTTAATTACTTTGTGAATTCTTTTTATTCGCTCGAATAAAAGTTCCGTCGTTGTTTCAGCACAATTTTTCTTCCGATTGCAATGGAAAACTTTAATGTTTGTTTACCAAAACATTGTTTCAAGCCATTTACTTTATTTTTCGCAAGGTGGAATTCGTTGGGTGTATTTAAACATTTTCCGTGTCCTTCGAACAGTTGTTTTATAAGAGTTACGGTACCCTAGTAGATCTCGCACGAGACGGGAATCTGAAAACCACCGGAATAATGCTCGGCTGCTCGCGCTCTTTTGCATTCTGTCACGTGCGATAATCGTAAATCAACAAGCTGGAATTATTTTGTAGGAATTGAACAAAACTGCGCTCCAGTTTTCCAGAAGCTTCGTCGTCGAGAAGAACAACACGGACAACACACGCTACGTGGTAAATAAACGACCTGCAAGCATCGACTTTGGGAAATGGAATTATTGATGATCAACTGTTTCTATGATTTACGGTTGTAAATAATGTATCCAGAATGCGTTTAACGTTTGGGATCGAGGAAATCCACCCGACCGCGTGGCGGCAACTTTGTTTGGTGAGCGCGACGCTGGAAGAAAGTGGAAGTGAAAAAGTAACGAAAAGTACGAACGAGATGTACATCGAGATTAATGTCAGATTCCCGTCCACGGCGAATAGTTTTTCGTGAACGTTTTTTTACGAATCGTATACTGAAATAAAAGTTGCAACTGTGGTTTTCCAACTGAACAAAAATAAATTTGCACTGTTTGGAACTCGTTTAACCAACTCTTCGTTAGAAATTAATTGTTCACTTCACAATCTTACATAGATGTAAACGCAATTTCAGAATTACTGGGGTAAACTGTTGTAATCTTTCAGTTTTACTGATGTATTAATGTTTTACAGTTTGACCATATAAGTTTTAATGATACTGAGGAGTGATAAAAATTTCATTCCGTTACTTGAAGAGCTATACATTTTTTTCATTTCGGTAGAGTTCCCCCTTTAAGACAAGTGAAACGTTCTGCAGAGCCGAGTGCTGCCATCCAACGAGCAAAAGTTTCAACTCTCTTTCTCTTCGTCTATCGTCTTGGTCGCTGCACTGATTGGCCTTGTTTTTATGCGTACATCATTATCACTTCTTGTGGCAGATCTGACAAAAACTTTATATCTTCTATTTTTTTAAACATCGTCAACGTGGAAGTAATGAAAAAATTGATTCGAGAACGTTTCCATGAAATACAAAAAAAGATAAAAACTTTTGATCGAAAGTTTGTTTTCCGCAAAGCATTAGGATGAGATTTTCTTGATCAGTTTAGTGATTGAGGTAAATTGCTACTCAACCTTGCTTATCAGCAGAATGAAGGGCCTGAAAATTAATAATAAATGAGGTTAGAGGTTTTTGGCAAAATTCGATTTAAAGTGCCGAATAATATATACATTGAAGTAGTTTTACACGTGTTTAATATGATGTATTTTTTATGAAGTCTTGGCCAGTACCAGTTACCCTTAACGCAGCCATTACTATCGTCTTGGGTCTAAGAATCACAGTGATAATCGCGAAGAGTTAGGAGGTCTGCTTCACCTCGAGTTTCTCAATGGTTATAAATTCCAACGTAATCTTCGCGTTGAGAGCGATAAAATTTATCTAAGCTCTATTCACCTTAGTGTCACTTCACCTCTGCAGGAGTTCGTTACGGTTCCACCGGAAGCTAGTCCGGGCTCGACTTTGATGTCTCTCTGTATCTTTAAAGGGCGCAATGTTATTCATAGTTTGCCGTGAGAACTTGCATCAATATTGAAATTTCCAATTTCACATAACTTATCGTTTACTACGAGTGATGTGAATGTGAATGCATACATACGTACGATAAATGAAAAATCGTGGCTCCAAAAGCTTTTTCAAGAATTTATTCAAGGATTAAAATTCGTGATTTAATTTTTCCGAACTTGCTCTCTGATTTAATTAACTTTGAGAGGTTTGAGAATGGAAAATGATTGAAACTTGAGGTTAAAAAAAGTTGAAGGAAACCTTTCACTATTTTAATGGAGATTCGAGCTTCCAGCGAGAAGCTCTCAAGTACAGTCAAATTTTTGCCCCAATAGATGGCCTCTTATCGGTCTAATTGTAATAGAACTAGGATAATTGCCGCGTCGTAATGACCACCTTCAATACCTAACGGCTCTCCATTCGTGGCGAGTAATGTAAACCGACTGACGGCCTGACGAATGGACGAAGGGACTTCTCAATAGATGGCCGAGAAACGGCACACGGAGAAAGGGGAACGAGTCACAATAGCTCTCGATTCCAGGAAGGAAGGTGCTTCGATTAGAGGCGACTGACGGAGCTGCAAATGGATCTCCTCGAGACCGGAAATGAACGAAATGGTCGCTCGCTTAGCGAAAGGGGTTCCTTTCTTTGATCGAACTCGTGAAGTGCCTAGCAATGATGAAAATGAGAATTTAGGGTGCGAAAATTTGACTAAGAACATTGTAACATTCGCACCAACGCTATGAATCATCAATTCCATTTCTCGAGTAAAACTGCTCCCGATTTGAAAAGAATATTGGAATTTCCGATGATGTACGATCCTTGGAAAAGAATGAACGGTCAACTTCAGTTCTTCATATTTTACTAGCGATTTCGCTAAGAAAAAGCTGCTTCTAGTTCACATCGCAGCTATGGTAGACACTTACCATGGTGTCCTCTTAGATCGAGCGACGCTCAAGGCTGATCCATATGTAACGCGAATGAATATTCAACCCTCGACGAGACTGCCACCCCTGGTAGCGTCACCACGGACCAAGCCCTCTCTCAGTTGCCAAACCAAAACCGTTTTCCTCGCTCCGACTCTCGCAATGCACTGGAGACTCGCATCTGCAAGATCTTAAGTGCTTTGATAGCGCCGGGATCTCTCTCGCAAACTACTTCTGTGCTTTGCAAAGAGAGTGCTGAGAATAGTTCGTGGCTTGGTTGAACGTGCTGAAAAACTGCTGGGATTGTACTACGAGTTTCATCCTCGTTTTATAGGTACAAACGAACTGCGGAATGAGAAAATTGGTCGGATTGTTAGGTATTAGGGTATCGGAGATTTGAACTTATTCTTGCAAATTTAGGTCTCAAGAGTGCCTTATATTGAGCAATTTTAACTTAATCTAGAGCTGAATGAGGTATAGATTAAGCTGGAATTGAACATAATCCAACTTTGAGCCAGGCCAGATTTAGCCAGTGTTGGGTCTATTTGAGATATAAGTTTTGGCTAATCGATTCGACATGATAAAGCGTACAGTTAATAGAGAAAAACGGCACGAGCGTCTAAATCAGACGTTAAGCAAGTTCGCATTGTTCTTGTTTTAGGTCCGGATAAAACCGGAGTAATTCCGAAGAGTCTATAATTAACCTTCCCTGAGTGAAGTGTTGAATCATTAGTTTTACCAGTCAATTAGTATTCATTTCTACTATTGAGGATTCTCTATAAATTCTGTCCTAGTCAGAGCATTTAAACTGGACGGAATTCATTCGTATCTTTATTGAGATTTATGAAGCTGAAGATTGTTGTCAGAACTTGAAAGGAAAAAAGAAAAGATTCCTTCAAATAATTAGTTTGGATCGAAAGATGTCGAGTACTCGGTACTTGCTTTGGTAGAATAGTTTTACGCGTACAATGATTTGTTGAGTAAATAACCCTATTGAAACAGCATTCACGAATACGTTAATGAACGTGCCTCGCCAAGATTTGCATCAGCTTAAAATTCCTTGCAATTCCGACGTCCTTTGTCATTCTCTTTTAGTGCCACTAGTTGTTCAAATACTGTTCTATACGCGCCATATTCTCTACGAGTTTATTCAGTCGCATACTTAATATAAAAAAAACGACAAACTCGTAAAACTGAATCGCATGATTTTTTTCGTCGGCTTATTTATAAGAGAGCATTTTTTGACACGTAAAATATTTTTGCATTATTCTCTTTATTCCCCGCGATATTTCTTTGACTTTTCAAATGCAAATGCCAAAGCGAAAGTTGGCAAAGATGGACGAAACTTTTGTCGTTTAGATAATACAGTGCAACGACGTATAAAGGATTAACTTCATTTGAAATGATATCCTTTAACGGCTTTCATAAGATACTCCGTGTTTACCAAGAGCCGAACTTTCAAAGACGCAGTTTTTCGAGAGAAGACTGATTTTCCCAAAGCGAACGGTGTACGAAGCGAAATTGCTTTGAAATTTGCGATTCATAGTATCGAATACGAATTCAGGGTTTACATTCTACATACTATTCCGTTCCCTCGAATATTTCTTTTCGAAAAATTGAAATTCCGCTTTCACCTCGAAAACTTAATTTGTATTAATTTACATTTTATTGTATTTCCAATAATAAAAAGTGAAGCGAATGAATCGCAGGGCAGACTACGCTCTTTGAAAGTAAATTCGTTGCATAAAGAAGTTCATTCGGCATGTGCGCGGTGAAAAATTGAATAATCTTTCAACGAAACTTTCGCTAGCGTAACTTATTCTTTTTCAGTTTAATAACGAATTTTATAGCATAATGTGGAATTTCGTTTCTCCGAAAATATATGTCACACATTTCCCTCGTTTCTCAACGGCAAAGAGCGCCGGTCGAGAAACGTTCCCCCTGTAACAGTCTGTTTTTCAATTTCGTATACGTTTGTTGCTTTTTCGCGAGCGTCGCCACCGCTTGTTTCACGTCCTCGCGTCAAGAACTTTGCGTGAAATTTGGCCTCGCGAGTGAAAAAAGCCCCGGAAGTTCTGGCAGTTCGTTCATCTCCCGCTGCTTTGCAGCCGTCCATTTCTTTCCCTGGCCTCTCTCGCTTCGCCGCGGCAAAAGCCGCTCTGAAGTTTAGCCGGGTAAGGTTTTTGTTCGAACATATTTGCTATCGATTTCGCGAGCACTAACTTCATGGAGCCGTGGAGGATAGCCGTAACCAAGGACCATGGGATGACGTAGAAGATGGGGAGAGATTTCACGGATTTAGCAGAAATGGTTGGAAGTTGGCGGAATTTTGCAAGGAAAGAAAACGGGAAAAGAAATTTATGACCGTCCGCAAGAAAATTATATTTGTCCCGGTTCGGAGCGCGAACAGGTGAGCATCTGCTTATTTTCTTCGAATGGCTCTAATTTTCTCTCGTAATTTCACTTGAATACCTTTCAGTGGTAATTTCCGTCGTTCCGGAGAATATTCCAGCCATGATTCATTTGTTCTTCTTTGCACAGCCTCGACTTGTTCTCGAAGGAGCTGTTGATCATTCAATATTTTCACAATAGTCAATAATTCATTCGTGAAATGCGCTTGTCAATTAAGTCCAAGCGCACAGCGTTGCATATCGGCAAAGAGACTTAATTAAAGGGCTATCTGTCTACTCGTGGTTCGACATCGTCAACCTTGCATTCAAAGACTCCTGGCCTGACTGACATTACGCTGACAAAGTGAAACGCCAATTGGAATACATTTCCATCTCTATTCTCCGCCAGACAACCAGTTTCTTATCTTTAAGCGCTCTTTCTTGGATTATCCATCTAGTCTAATCCAAGTAGCTTCAACTTTTAGATGAATTAACTGTTGAATTCGATGATGAATCTTTGAACAAAGTGTTAATCTTGAAAACCGAGTGCGGTCTTTCATTTTTATTCCGTATTTTTCACCATTTATTCTCGTGACGGAGGTTGATGAAAAATGCTCTTCGTAATGCAGCCAGTGATAAGCAAAAAACAAAGCCAAGACGATGTCGACGATTGAATTTCTTCAGCCCTAATGCGACTCGATGACAAAGAGGGGCGTAATGAAATACTCGGCAAGTTGGGCTCGCTCGCCATTATCCTTGACGTTCTTACCTTGTTAGACCGGGAGCGCCGCACACGCTTGAAGTATTGGCCAGATATGTTTTTTTTTTTCTTAGCTTGGCAGCTCCGTCGCTCGAGAAAAGCTCGAGGAGCTACCCTTTTCCTTTCCCTTGCTCACGGCTTTCCTCCCATTGCTGGAAGAACAAATCGACGTCGTTGTGCGTGAAAGGAAACTTCACCCCATTATCGCTTCCAACCACAGCCCTGGCTTTTTACCGCAAATTCACTTTGCTCGCGGAAAGAAAGCCGCAGCGACTGGCGACGAACCGCTGAAATCTATGAGGCATAAATTTTCTTACATTGAAGAGTTTAACTTAGTCACCCACATGCGCTTACTCAGCGTCATGCATTTTTGTACGTTCTTCGCTTGGCCACGTAAATGCACTTTGCATCCATCGCGTTTCTTGGATTTGCACGAAGAATTTTCTCAGCTGTACAAGGATGTACCTGATTTTCTTTACACTTGTTAAGGAATCTTACGCGTAGCCTTTTATAAAAGTTACTCCGCACTATCTCGTTATACAAACTATCATTATATCGTATCAGAATATAAATACGATGTAACTCCGTTTAATCCATCCCTAAAGTCCTTTAAACTTCGTCAAGTTCGAGTAGGAATTTTTTCCAATGGCGAGACATGGAAGTGTACGTATACGTGTTAATCAATATCCTCGCGTCGTGAAAAAGCCTCTTATGAGCTCCAAGAAATTTCAATGCCCAGAATGAAGTGGATCACTCCGATATGCAATTAATCAAAGCCTGCGGACGTGACGAAAGCCGAACGATCTCAATCCTCACGCGAGCCCTTCTTGTCTCGACGCACAGCGAGACGAATTCGTGATACCGAAGATAAATTTGGTTATTGAAATGCAATTAATCAAAGGACAGAGCATCCATCGTTCTCGATAATGTATTCGATGTACACGCGTATATATACATATATTCCTCGCAATATTATCTCCGATGAATTCGATTCTTGGGATTACGTCGGAGGCAGGCCGTGATCGATTGTTTTAGTGTGAGCGTAAACAAACGAGACATGGTCTAGTTGGATTCTCCGGAGACTTCGACGTAGCGATCTTGACGGCCTTTGATACCGCCTCATGAATGTGTAAAATAGCTGGTGCCGCAATTTCGTTGAATCCGCTCCCACGAAAAGTCGTCGCGCAAGCGATCATTGATTTAGATTTTCAATAATCGAATCCTTTTCTTCGCAGTTCGATGCGGTTGTCGGGGAAATTTATCCTCGGACTTTTTCTATCCGCCGATGCTCTTTACCGCCGCCGTTGCCGCGGATATTGTCGTCATTAAAATAAAAATGATTCATTGCGTAATTTACATCAGCGGTTAGAGCTATTTTCAATTTGGAGCAGAGCTCGTTCTTGAATTAAATAGACACGAAGATTTTCAAATCAATTTCGTCCTATAAAAGTAGCAGCTTTGGACGACTGCCAAGGACTCTTGTATGAATAGTTATAAAAATGTTACGAGAAAAGGCATTGCTCATTCATTTATTCAGCAAGACGTTGTCTTATATTCAGAACCGTAGTGCCATACATAAGAGCCCTGATCGATCTGGCGTCAATCCTCTCGTCGTGAAGGTGCTAATGCAGTCAATTTGCTCGATAGACAAAACGCCCATAAGTACTGCGTATCCAGTAACGCAAATGTTTTTCCATTAGCTTTTTCGTTGGACTAAATGACTGATATCTCTTCAATGCCCATCCGTTATCCCGGGAAATAAGTAAGGGCAAAGATCGTGCTTGATATTGATGGATCAATCCATTCATTAGGAAAATCTAAGTTTAACAGGAATAAAATTTAGACTACCTCTCGAAACTTTACCCTCATTAATTCGTATGGAATATTGAGAAGCATGCAATTTTCTCGCGTCGTTTGTGTATTTAGTCTAATTAATCTAATGAATTTCTAGAATCAATCTTGCAGTTATTCGATAACACACTGGCTTCATTTGTAATTTATATTACAAAGATGTGTTTGGTTAGCCTAAAATAACAGCGTTACTACTCGCTTACTAACCACCTAGAGAAATTACGTAGTCGTCATATGCTTGAACTGGCACTGCTGTACCAAATTTAATGTAACATATGAATTTGTTGGAAATAATCGTATTATAT
>JABFQM010001342.1:0-22039 GCA_022816865.1 Zelostemma sp. ZL-2020
TTTTCTACCATCCTCGTCATTATCTTCCTCTTCCGAACATTTTCTTTTTCTCAATGGTTTTCGAGACTTTCGCTTAAACTCTACTTTACCTATGTTTTCGTCCGTCGTTTTCGACATTTTCGAAAAAACACATACGTGAACTGATATATTTCCTAATGCGTTGTCTCCGTGTACTGTTCCGAAATTTCGTGCTTTTCAATCAAGCTAAGCCTGCATGCATGCGCTATGCAATATGCATACGTACATACGCTTTTATAATATAAAAGCGTATATTATACGCATTCATGCATTCTTTGTTACTGACGACACCCACAGCATCAGCTATCAAGTATTCACACACTCTGAATCCGTTTTTATTACCATCAATCGGTAAGAAACTACGTATGATCGCAACACGCGCGCGCGGGGGTATGACGGATGGTGGGAGCATGTGCTTTAGTAAAGAACGGATGGGCTTTTTGCAGTCTGCGAAATATGGTGTATATTTGGACGAAAATGAAGTTTGACCAAATATCCATTTCGCAGACTTTACACACCTTATTTTATGTAAGAAATGCACAATAAGTAAGTACATTTTTCGCTCTTTGAGGAGCGATTATAACAACGGCTGCAGTATATAATTTCATCGAACGCACTAAAACTTGTAACTATTACAATAAGAATTATTATAAATAAAACCAATGACATGTTTATCAATTTAATGTTCTATAGAGTAGGTAACTATAATATTTTTATTCAACAAGGAAAATCGTACAATAGTCATATAATATATAATGGTAAAAGTGGCCGTAAATAAAAAATACAGTCTTGTAGAGATCGGAAGTATAATCGATAAATATCACATCAACAATTTTTTGTTTTCAATTCTATTTGTCAAGATAGAAATTAAAAATGAAGAGTTTTTTACGGAAATTGAAACTTTACGTAACCGAAATTGCTCATTATTTTTAGCTAATTATTGACGAAATGCTTTAAAATTTCATTTGCAGACATGTAATACCGCGTAGCAGTGACAACATTGACAGTCATAACGAATATCTAATTAATTAATAATTTTTAATTGCAAACTAATGACAAATGCCAGATGTTTCGCAACATTCGATCATAAAAGTTATTGAGAGAAGTTTTAGCTAGAAATAACTTTCAGCGGCACAGTTGTTCCTTAGTGTTGTAAAAATTTTTTGTTAAATACTAGTTTGCTATAATAGAAATTGGAAGAAGTGCAGAATGTTTAATAAAAATCGTGTTTGCGCGCGCGAACACAACTGCACTAAACAATTTCCACTATCTTGATCCAGTATTGTGATCAGATGTATGTATGTATGTATCCTGTGCCGCTCCCCAAATCGAATCCAAATAAATATAAACCAATTATAAACATGATTTGAGTTCTTAACCAAGTAGTAGTCTACTTTTTACCGTTCATGCAACGTCGAGTTTTGTCATGTTCAAAGTTTAAATATTACATTCTGGGACTGTGTATTAAGCAAAAAATCTATTACTGGGCGCGAAATTGTTCATCTATATATATGCTCCTTCAAGAATACGAAAAATCTTCCCTTTATTTGAGAAAAATGGCGGAAAACACATTTTGCAACTTTTTTAGGTGTTAAGCAAATTTTAGTAGATAATTTAAAGGACGTAAAGGAAAGCTTTTTTGTATTCTTAAAGAGAGGAAAAATATGGAAAAATTTTGCTAAGTAATAGACTTTTTGGTTGATATGCAGTTTCGGAATAAAATAAAAATCTTAAAGGTGATCCAAACCCAAATGTGATTTCAATGGGGAAAAGTAGGCTTTATCAAGAGTCTCTTATAATTATTCATATAATTTATTTTCATCAATTTGAAATTGATTTGGAGACTTAGGACTACCCTAATGTACTAATTATCATTAACATATAAGACACGCGTTTATCTCCATAATTGATTGAACATTTTGTTCATCCTACTTATCATACAACATAGTATACCACATGTAAGTTTGCAAATTTCTACTTTGTAACCCGTTGCTGGTATTTCAATTTGGATCAATGAGTGGAATAATTTTGATGCAAATAAAATTATATAATTGATTTAATTTAATATGATTCTTAATACAATTACATTGTTCCATCCAATTGTTTATATTTTGAACTTTTAACTTGCGGTATTTTTTTCAATTTATTTGAGATTTTTTTTTGACCTTCGAAAAATAAATATTTGACGCGGGTAATGTTTCGTTTTTGCTTCGAGATTGTACCTTTTAGTTGAGATTATTCAATCTTTTCATTAACAACAATTCTATTCTTTTCAAAGTGCGTGTACCTCAAAGTCTATTACACCGGAGAAAAGTTTCAGGGACATGAAAGTAAGATTGTTTTCTGAGCTTTCCAAAAATAGATTTAGAAATTTTTTTGATAATGCCTACATTAATATAGGAGATCTTTATTCATGGAATTTCACGAATAAAGACAAAAAGTGGGCATTGCTTAATTTGTACACATATTTTTACAAACTTTTTCAATTATCAAGAATGCGTAAATCAAAAAATGCCATCTCAAACACCAATTTATTATTGTGATAGCATATAAGTTTAGAAAAGCACACAGGAGGAAGAAAAAAAGAAGTAACAGCCACGAGACGACTGAGCGCCGGCACTAATCTTGGCGATACATTTGGCAGTTTGATCCATTTTCGTAAAAATATTTTAAACAATCTGAAAAGTTTTTGCAATGTATGAAAAATTGCGTAATAAAAAATTGTACATAATATTAAGAATCGGTCACTAGTTTGTTTTTAATTCGTAAAATGTTGCTAAAGTTTCCTTATCAAAATAAAGCACTCAAGTTGAGTGTTTTGTTCGGCAAGGGAAGCTTTGTGACAATATTTTAAAATCTATTTTCAAAAAGTTCAGAAAACAATCTTTTATGTTCTTAAAACGTTGTTGCCAAGTTATTACTATTTTTCATTATTCAGATGTTTAAAAGTTGCACGCTTTTAAGCCAATAAATGCCAAGCAAGTACTTAATATTTTGCCGAAAAGAACAATGTGTTACAAATGTGAGAAAATGGATTATTTGTCGGCGAATGTGACATTTGCCGCACGAGTCGACAAATCCGTCTCGCACATGCTCACCATACTTTTTGTAAAAAATGCACAAAAGATGCATTTTTCATGGAATAGAATGCTCCGCGTGTGTAAAAATAGCATTTTTTGTGCATGTGTTACAAAAAAGTTATTTTAGAGAAACTATACAAAATTAATGTAAATCTGTCCCAAATTCGCTCAGCTGTGTAATTGTTGCAAGTGGCAACAGAGCAAAAGAAAACTTGTGTCGTACAAAAACTCATTTACATTTCGTATTTAATGACATATTTGATCCGCTATTGTCACTTATGAAGCGCGAACGTTCGATTACCCTTGTCATATGGGTAATCTGATTTGTTTTGAAATCGGCTTGATGCATTACCTTTTACACTTCTCTCATCAAATGTTTGATGAGAGTGCTCTATTTGTCAATCGTAACTTGACGTAAATTAACAATAGAAATGCTCATTTTCAGTCATTTCATCTCGTCATTTCTGAAGTAGTCATTTCGAATTTAATAATTTTTATTAATTCATTCTTCGAATAAAATGATCAATATTATATTATTTAATGGTGAAATTTGCATTTTGTAAAACAAAAGGCTCAACTACCACCACGATATCCACTTGTTGATAGTAATAGTTTTTATTTTAATATCAATATTATTATATTTTTTAAAGAAAGATCAGTTAGATACCGCAAAAGTTGATTATGATGAAAAAAGTTTGATAGCAATAATAGCGTACAAGATGAAGATGTTCAATTTCGCTGTATCTTTTCAAGAAAATAAGAAGATGCATCTTTGGCGTATCTTAAAGAAGGAAATCGAAAAATCTCATGACAAGCAAGGATTTCAGTTAGAGACTTCATACATTCATAAATATGAACTCTTTCATTTTTTGGTAGCGTCAAGTCTTAACTTTAACAGTCGATTATGAAACTAAATATAACTGGATGAAAGTAACATGACACCGGTCAAATTAATTGCAAAATTGTACCATGTGCGATGTAATATGAATTGACTTTGGCAATATGAACAAATTTGAGGCTTTATTCATATTGAGGGGGTTGGATCGTCGCGGTACATTCCTGAGTCTTCTGCGCGAAGCTCAGCGACGCGTAGGAGGGAAGTTTTGATTCTTGCACTCTGTGATTGTTAGCTCCGCTTGCGAGGAAAGTCGAGCACAGTTGTCGCGCATCCGCTGGCAGAGGCGGACCGAACCGAAAACATTGTTACGATATTTAGTTTCAACGGTTCGCGTCAAGTTCCGTCGCCACTTTAACGAAAAAGTATCGGAAATGAGTGGTTTTTTCGACGGTTGTGACATGATGTATATTACGAATTCTGCCCCGTTTGGCACCAGTTTCGAAACGTCACAAAACTGGCTACACATTGCATATTCTTATTTAAATATCAATTTTTCAACTTGTTTTGTCGAGTAATAACAAATTCTTCGAATAATATCTTTGGTTCCTATTTTTCCAACTGTTGAAACGTCCTGAAAATTTGAAATGTAATACATTACTTTTCAATTATCCTATTGCGAACGTCAGAATTTATTTATATTCATTTAAGGGGTGTAAGATTACAAAGAATGGACATGTAAAAATTACAATCAAGAGCGTGTCGCATATTTGACAAGAGATTTAATGGCAAATAAGAAGTCAATACTGATGTTTACTTGAGAAGTAATTACGGGATTGCTCACATTCCGTTCATTCGCATGTCCCGCATGACAATGAAAGTTGCATTCTTAGACGAAGTCAAACTAAATGATCCAAGTTTTAATAAAAATTGAAAACTTCCAGCCATCGTTATTTCTTTGTGAAAGAAACGATTATATTTTCTTTTTTATCGATCCTTTTAATTGCTTTTACAAGCGACTATCCATTATACTATTTAGCCTGGTAAAATTTGCATAGCATAAATTTTTTTAAAGTTCATAGACTCAAACGAATTTGATGTTCATCGAGCGAAATATTATATTTGAATATTAGAATAGGCTCGTAGTCCTTACAAGTAGTTAATGAACTCTACGATCAATGTAGAAAATTAGAATACGTCGCGTGACTTACAAATTCATTTTACGTGCATAGTTAGTCGATCAAGGGACGAAAATAACAAAAGGAAAGAAGCGACAAAGGGGAAGAAAAAAAGAAACCTGAAAAATCTGTGCTCTCAAAACTCGTTAAATGCATTCTACAATGATGACAAGTTATTCAATTTATCAAGAAATGAAGCAATTTTGAATCTGAAGAGAAATGGAACCTAATGAAATGTCAAATTACATTTTTAACGAATCCATTTATTTTATACGTTCAACTTGCTTATGCGTATGTTTTTTTTTTTCAATTAATAAAAAGGTTATAATTATTCTCACAAATTTCTCATAAATGTTTCTCGTTATTTTTACTTGATACGAAGAAATTGCAAACTTGATATGATTGGTGCGCGATTTTGTAACGTGATTTCGATAACGAAGTATTCGTACGAAATAAGTGCTTTAATCGGCATTTGAACTGTTTGGATATTAACTTTGCTGGTTCTTTGAAAAATATTACACCATGTATTTAGTAGTGTGCTGATAAGGTGAAAAATCGTGTGTCGTGTTTTACTTCATTAATCACTGCTTTTTCACTAGACAGTTTTTTTTCTTAAAACGTCGATCTTGGAAAAAACTTTGATTCAAGCTATTTCGTTGCGAAATAAAATCTGGAATTAAGAAGCCATTAATATAAAATTTACGATTTCTCAAGTGAAGATAGAGAACATTTATTGTTCTTAGAAAAGTTGATTTGAAGCGATACTGAAAAATGTCATAAATAAAATGAAACAGTATGTCGAGTTTCTCTTGAGAGTGAGTCGTGATATAAGAAACCAAATGGAAGAGAGAAAGATTAAAGTAGCTTGCGTAAAAGTTCTGATCATGAAGAATAATATTGACTATAAGAATAAACGGATGTTATTACCTTTACAACTTAAAACGGAGGTAATGTTATTTATCAGTCACAGAGATAACATACACGCTTTTGACAACTTGCGCTTCATTCTGCCATCTTTGGTAATTGCTTTTTCCGGTGCTATTTGAATACAAGTCACTTTATGGTATATTTCCTAGCGGATATAAATGTTTACTTTGAATGTAACACTTTTTGTGTTATTGGCTTCTTGTGATTAAAAATTTATGAAAAATGAATGCAAATTTTTCTCGATTAAAATATTCAAACTCATAAAGCTCAAGCAAAACATTTTCTTCTCGACTTTTCTCATCAAGTGGTTATGCCGTACAATATTTGACCTTCTTAAATGCATTACCTGTCTCTTGGCAAAACGTGATTTTGCATTTTCATTCAAATTTCCAGGATTTTCTTCCAATCAAATCGTACGATATGAAAGCACTCCGGATTATTAGTGCTCTCAATTTTCTACTGTTCGAATAGCCACAGCAGTATGATCGTAAAATGATTCAACAACTACATAATATTTTTAGATAAAAGAACAAAAATTACAAATCCCACATGTAGTCGGAAGATGAGCTCTTCGAATTATGTGAACGATCTCATTAATAATTAATTAGTGAAACAAAGGAAGACAATTATGAATATGGAGGACTCGAGTATTATTAATGCCACGCATAATTGCACAATTGTGGCTGGAAGTTGGACGTGCATTGAAAATAATCCTGATGACGTCGATTTATTGAAAAATATTGTGAAGATAGTAGTGCCTATATTCTTTGGACTAATTTTTATTTTGGGACTTGTCGGTAATTCGCTGGTGATAATTGTAGTCGCGGCTAATCCGAACATGAGATCAACTACCAATATTCTCATCATCAACTTGGCGGTAGCGGATCTGCTTTTCGTTATATTTTGCATACCTTTCACAGCAACAGATTTCGTGTTGCCATATTGGCCTTTCGGCAATATTTGGTGCAAAGTTGTTCAATATTTAATTATCGTCACGGCTTGCGCCAGTGTCTACACATTGGTTCTAATGAGTCTCGATAGGTAAGATTTTCAAACTCGCTATATTATTCAAACGCAATTCATTTTTACGATTTTTTTCACGTTAATTGCTCACTGCGCATAAGCAAGCAAGAGAAATGCTACTCAATTCCGTCATAAAAATTAATTATTCAAGGGGTCGTGAAATTTCAAAACAGGCAGTAATCTCTGATACGTCGATATTAGAATTACAAAAGAAAATGTGCCGTCGGATGGGAAAGGAAGTTAATATCCAAATATTCGATTTTCAGGATTTCATTGTTTCGGGTTTTTTTCGAGCGGACTCTTTAGAATTCCATTATTTGCCAAATTAAAGTGTTTATATCCTTTTCTCATTCGACGACACAAAGCAGTTTTCAAATGCTCAATTGAACTGCTGTATTATCGCAAAAATACCAGAATTATTTATTGGGATTGAAAACATCGAAGTTTTGATATGCTTGCGCTCGTTCTCTTTTCTTCCACTGCTTTTTTTTTTACTGGGTTAAACAATGCCAAAATTTATACTAAATCCTAACTTATGGTATACAAGAAAGACACATTCCAAACAAAAATCATTACTCACTTAATTCTCGATTAATTTATTCTTTACACTTTTTTTTAAGTCAACCCTTTGGATACGATATTAAAAAATTCGGCTTCAAAGTCAAACATTGTAATGAATGTCCAGATCTTTAAACGACATTAGAGTGGATGACTACTGAATTACTCCATTTTATGGTCGATTTTATATCCGGATTTTATATTACTCTACAAAAAGGTGTGCGGCAGAATTCATTTTCCTGTTTATTTATCCAATCCCTTACTCTTCCATTTCCGATGTAGCACTCATAATGCGAGGACGTTCTCTTTCTTGAAATTTCTTCACATATTCTGCTTTCTTTATTCAGAAAAAATTCTTCTACCAGCTATGCAGAATGCCGCTGTTCTCTTTATTTTTCAATTAAAACATCGAATATCCTTTTGATTGCTAAACATGTTTTTTGAGTTAGTTTATACTTCTAACTTTTAATTAATGTTATTCAGGCTATGATTTAAATACTGTTTCTCATTTTCTGGGTAGCTAACTTGCGAAAAGTCTGCGTTTAATAGTTTCTTTGGACTCTGAATTCTGAAAAAAGCCAGCAGTTTTGTTCCGAACAATGAACTACGTCAAGTATCATTGACGTTTCGAATAAGAAATATTCAAGTGGCAAAGTTAAAGATGATATACTGCAGCTTTTGCTTCTGAATAGTACGAGAAAATTTCCTATAATTTTCAGAAACGGATACCTACGATATGGTTCAATCATGATGATTTAGAATTCTTGTATTACTAGATATAAAAATATCTCTCATCGGAAAAAAATACTGCTCCGTTTTTATCATTCAGACAAACGAATAGTAAACTTTTAAAGAGTTGAAAAGAAGAACCGATTTAAATGTCCAAAAGAATATGGTTTCATTCGAATGCGCGATGGCTTATCACCCTCCGGTTCAACGTTTTCTGTGGCCACTTTTGAATTGCTTGGCATGGAACATTGTAGCATTTTAACACAAAGTGGCTGACCGGGTGGCAAATATCCGGAAAAATATTTTTGTTCAATCCTCCGTCTTTATTATCTTTTTGCACAAACTTACTCAATCATTGGTACATGCATTTTACATGCAAAACAAAAAATTGAATTTGATTTGGATGAACCCTTCAATGGTCGATCTAGGAAACACAAATTTCTATTCTTCTTCTTCACATTTTCTAGTTTTAATTGTTTACCAACACCCACAAAACATATGAGCAATTACAGCCCGATCGCAATGTTTGTTATAGTTATCAAGTTTTTGTTCCGAAAAAAGATTTCAGTATTCTTCTTAAGCAGAACGATAGTTCTGAGCTCTTGTAATAACAGCCGTCATATCTTATTCCAATTAGGAACTTTGATCGAAAGATATACCGTTATCTCCGTTATTACATCGATTAGGCGTTTGCTGGCTAACTTTGATAATTATTATACTTATCACAAAGGATGCTAAAGACGATAGAATTATACTCCCAAATATTTCCAAGGTTTACCGAACTAATTTAACGTGCCCTATAAATCATTTCAAAAGGGCTTCATCAAATCTTCTTTAGATTGTTATTCTTACCAAAAGCTTCTTTTTTTTAATTTTTCTTTCCTAACCAATAGGGTTAATACGGGAATCGGAGACAAAAGATACAGTATTAAATCGATCTTTTATTTTTAGAACTTAATTGCAGGTATTTCTCTTGTAGATACCTCGTAATTTAATCCCAGAAAATTGCCAATTCTGAATGCTTTCATTTTCAATGCCGTAGTAACTTCACATTTTGACATATACCATATAAATCAAAGAATTTTTTAAATGTTGTTCCGACGATTTTTTTAGGGAAAATGTTTTATTTCGTCGGAAAGATAACTTTCTGAATTAACATAACTTTTTATAATTATTTGATTTAATCCTCTTCATTTTATTAAATTTTCTCACCACTTATAGAAGTCCATCTAGCACCTGCCTGCTCCAGATTCCAAGATTCCATGAGCAGCTAGGATAGAAATAGTTTTACTTCATTTCTAATTGAATTTCGTTATGATTAAAATTCATTGCTAAGTGATTAATCTAATTATATTTATTGAACTCTGTGTAGCTTAACCAAGTCAAAGTAAATCTTTGACGTCATAAATCTTATCATGTGCATAACCCTATACCGATATTTCTGTCCAGAGAAATTATTCACAAATGTCCACCCTGGATACCGAATATTGTGGTCAAAATTGTCCGATTTCTGTCCAGAAATTACCATAACAATTTGTTCAAGCGCGTGGACAATATTGTGACTAGTCGTGGACAGAAATGATATACAACATGTTATCAGAAGTTTTGTATTACACGTGTTCACAAATGACCAATTTCCCAATGAAACTCTGTCTTATTTCAGTATTATTTCCACAATATACAACGCTTAGCGTGGAAACTTGTGGACAATTTTTTTGGACATAAATATTGGTAGGAAAGAGCGTTTGAAAGAAGAGTTGCGTGAATTTAAGATGATGAATGCTAGAAATCAAAAATTTTTACCTTATATTTTCAACACAGAAAAAAATGATTTCGTAAGCTCCCATTGAGCGTTATTCATCATAACGCAACTTGCGCGTTACTTTTATGAAGATTAGTCGTGTGAAAGACGTACAAAGTTGCAACAGAATATTTTGTATATCTCTCCCAGGAAAAAGTTTCCTATGTATGGCCACATATGATAATATAAATGTAATCATGTAAGAGCAACCGTATCCTGGGTTGCTGTGATATCTGTGCGTGGCGCGAAATGAGAAAAGGGACCTTTCGTCAGAAAAACCGATTTTCAGGTTTTTGCAGTTTTTAGATATGTTCTATCACTTACTTTGATCAGAATTCGTATATCTACTAAATGTAAGCAGTTATAAAGCTTCTAACTTTCTTCGTTGCATGACCGCAATAGGGCAGTTTCATTAAAAATCGCTTATCCTGTAAAATTTTCCATTTCTCCAATTTCTTTTCTCACCCCACAATAATTATACATCTCAAATATTTTCTGTTCTTTTTCTACATATTTCTACTTTTATTATTTTACGATTTGATAAAATGTTGTAATAAATGGCATACATTGATTATCGGAACTCGTCAATAAAGATTGTCCACTGGAGCCACTAATTCAACTTTTTCGTTCTATTGTTTTATTAATTTGTTCAATTGTCAATGTATCATATTTTATATTATTTATTTGCTTAACATGCATTTCACATTTGTTTGTTCCACCTAAAACAAGTAATTAATCCTCTAGCGTGAGCATGCAACTTTCAACGAGTAATCTATATTGCTTTAATAAATAAAAATTGTTATGAAAGCAAATTTATGCTTGTTAGGAAAACGACTAATATTTGCAATAGTAATAACATAATATGACGAATTGGGCTCAACGACCGCTAATTCGTTAATTTTACGAAATCATTTTTCGCAGTGCACGGTCGAAAGGAGCATATATATTACATATCCCAAATGAGCCAATATGTCGTTGCAGGTATCTGGCAGTAGTACATCCAGTACGTTCAATGTCCATGAGGACAGAGACTCATGCATTCATTGCTATTTGCTTTTTATGGACGGTAATTCTCACAGCTTCCATTCCAGCTCTCATTATCCACGGTGAAGTGAGTAATCTCGGATGGATTTTTTTAATAACATGCTTTTGCTCTTTACAAAGGGAATATTTGCAATCGAAATATTGTTCAGTTTGTTTATGTTTTATGAAGAAAAGTTAAGAGATATTTTGATACGTTGATGGTACAAGTAAAGATGCAAATATATAGAGTACGGACACCCTGAAAAATAACAGAAGATCATTAGAAAATGAGTATTTTTATTCCAAAATGTAGTATTTTTATTGATTTGTGTAGAGAGTTGAAACATCCGCAAGCGACGCGATTCAGTTAAGACAGCTGGAAATGACGTGTTTCAGTTGAATCAAAGCAGCTAGTGACTGTCAAAGTGTGGGTAATCTCATTCACCATTTTTGATCCGGGTTTTCGTAGACGATCGACAGAGAGGAGATAATGTATTGTGCTCCACATGAACTCGCGTTCGTGCGAAGCACATGTCTGGACCAAAAATGGCGAATGAGCGTACCTATACCTGTTACAACCTTAATTTTTCCTAATTATTTTGTTCCATTGTACAATACATTCCCTCGTACACCATAACCATTGTTACCTTTGATCAATTATTTTTACGCTTCAAGAGTATATATTTTCAATAAACGTGAAGAAGGAGCCATACTTCAGCTACAGTTTGTAAATTCAAAATTACCCATCATTTGAATTTACTGCGTTTTGAAATAGGACAACTAAAGTGCACACTTATTTCTTAAAATCGGCCGTGTCAACGGGTAAAATTAAAAATAATATTGTTCATTTCCTCGAATTAATTAATTTACAGACTGATCTTCTCAAAATTGAGTAATAAAAAGATTTATATAGTACTCGATCAATATCCTATACTGAATAGTATTAAATATAATTGAATAAATTCTACATTGCCTCTTTTCCCGCGGGTGTGAGCGCGAAAATGGAAAATATTCTCGAGGGGTCGACGTTGCAGTGTGATAAGATATGTAACAACAACTGCCACAACTCACGAAAGGTGTAATAAAACGTCAATAAAAAATAATAACAATCCCGAAACACGATTGATGTATTGCCATGTTTATTTTAAAAGACAATAAATTGAAGGCTCCATGGGAAGAACGTGCTATGTGCAAAATTTTCAATTTTCAGATTATGATGTTATCTGGTGTAATTTTCAGTGTATAATTTCATTTTCAACTGCAAATTTTTCGGAAAAGCACTAAACCCAAATGAAATTAAAAAACTAGTATTTAAAAATCTAGCGTACACGGAAAGAACGAGTTATGTTTAGATTTTTACGGGAAGAACGTTCTATGTGCAAAATTTTTAATTCCCAAATTACGAGTGATCTGGCTTAGTTTGTAATGTATAATCTTATCGTCAACTTCAAATTGTTCGGAAGAGCATGAAACTCGAAAAAAAAGGATTCATAAAAATCTAGCGTACACGGGAAGAACGAGCTATGTTCAGATTTCCACGGGAAGAACGTGCTAAGAAAGAAAGTTTTCTTGGATTTCAATTCATTTCATATAAATAATATGCAAATTGAGTTCAAATGATCCAAGGTTTTTAGTTTGTCCACATTCAGAAATAGTTGCCCTATCAGTACACGTCATCATTAAAAATGTCTATTACTTTGGTCATAACAAGTTAAATAATTTTTAAAATGCTCTCCTGTAAAATTTGCTTTTCTGCATTTCCCGTGGAAAATTTTTTCATATATGAAAAATTTTTCCTCGGGAGGAAATGTTAGTTATTAAAAAGTCTATGATTAGTTACATTGATTTATTATTTCATGTTAATTATGTAATTTTCCATATAATCATATATTTTCAAAATTTATATATGATCATATATGGTCATATATGATGTTCATATATGATGTTCATATATGATGCTCATATATGATCATATGATATTATGTTATATTATAACATATTATGTTCAAAATTCATATATGAATCATATATGAAAAAATTTTCCACGGGTTAGCACGTTCTTCCCGTGGACCCTTTAATTGGAGGTGAAATTTAAAATTTCTAATTCCAAGAGTACAACAACCTTGCTTTTCACAAAGAAATAAGCATACAAACATAATTGACTTCAATACACGTTAAAATGGGAAGCTGCGGGTCCAAATGACCGTCCTTTTCTTTACCGTCTTCAATGGTCGACGATAGAACAATGTCTGAACAGCGGTAAAAACTGAAGGAAACTTTGTACTATGTGGAAAGATAGGGAACGTGTATTTCGATGTCATAACACTTACCTCTAAATAAGGTGTCACAAGTGTGCATATAAAAAGATAAGTACACAAAAGCAATGAAAAGTTTGCACATTTAAAGGTTCATAGTTTCCCATAAAAAAGAAACAAATTCGGAAAATTGCGAATATTGAACTGGATTTCAGAGTTAGCATGGAAAATGTATGTACACATAGAAAACATATAAGTAGAAAATGATCAGTATGACAAATACTTATATGATTTGTAAGGTTAGATTAATTGCTGCGAAGACCTATACCTATACTGCAAATTCGTGGATAAAAAAATTCTCAAACTGCAGGGTTAACTAACCCTTTAACGCACAAAACTACTGGGGTTTTTAAAATTGGCCAACAATGTAATTGAACATTTATTTAGGCACTTTTCATTAGAAATGTACCATTTTTGAAACTTTTATAAAAAAATTATTTTTTCCATTTTTTAAATAAATAAACATGTAAAATTTCAAGATTATAATTACACAAATGCAATTAACAATACTTCGTTAATAATTGTTAATTTTTTCAGAATTATTCAATGAACTGTTCAGAAATTATAAACAATCAAATGGGCGCGTGCAACGAAAAAAGTCGATTTCAGGTGGGAAGATTAAGCGTTAAAGGGCTAATAAGGAATGCTCGCGATCGGATACGCGCGTAAGAGAAAGCGGGTAATATGGAATGTTAAGATTTGTAGAGGGTCTGTACATGACAAAAAATTACCGATTAACCGATGGGAAAATTGTTCACAAGAGACGATCTAAACTTGGATGTGATAATAGACTTTTTTTTATTATCGATCATGAGTTTAAAACGGTTATTGATGAAAAAATAAAATCACTTTTATCATTCGAGTTGGACTCTGTATTTTTTATATACATCGAAAATCGGCCATGTAACTATATAATCGAAACTGTAATGTTTACGTCATTCACAATAGTTTTTTTAGAAATTAAGCTTCTTATGTGCTGATTTGAAATTTGTAATCGCCTCTTTTTTTTCTAATTCTTGCACTGTCCATTATGCAAATATCGCCGACCATTAAGACGATTGAAGAAAGAATGTCAAGTGTGACTTATTCTCAACACTTAAACCTTACTTTGGAAAGCACTCTTAACCCATTATTGTTTACACTCACACTCACTAGGAAAAAGCTTTCACGTTAAATCCGTCAATTAGAAATGAATTTTTTCTATGTATTATAGAAGATAAACGGTGCAATTTTTTCTTTGTACACTTCAACGATTATAGTGAATTATTATAATACTTTGAATTATTTTAAAATTATTTATAATCTCAGTCCTACAATAACTTTGGGTTAGTTGAAAGGATCATACCTAAAGTATGATACATTAATGATGCAATGATGAAATCTTCTAGACCAAATAAATGCCTCAGGAGGGCTAAGCGTGGTCTACATACATGTAATATATATATAAATTGTAGGATCTCGCGTTTCAGGCATTGGAATTCAATCCCGAATCGTCGAAAACCGAACCATCTTGCCGAATCCTGGAACAGTCTGACTGGCCTATTTTCCAGACGACATTCTTTCTCGTCAGCTATTTAATACCACTGACCCTCATTTGTTGCCTCTACATTCTTATGCTGGCTAGATTATGGCGTAGCACGCGCGCCACTGCAGAAAGCCTTCGTGGTCGGAAAAGAGTCACGAGATTAATTCTCGTCGTTGTGGGGGTTTTTGCCTTTTGTTGGTGCCCTATTCAGGTAGGTCAAATTCTTTTTGGAATATTTATTTTCGCACTGAACAATCTGAAGACTTGGGTGCATACTCAGCAAATGACAAAATATAGATGAGCATTGAGAGAGGAACGGTATTTGTATACAGTTCAATACAATTTCTCAAAGTTTAATATTTTAGAGCAATATTTGGATGCACTGTTGTTATATATTTTCCCTGTATTTTGCGTTTCTTGTACGGGACGATCTTCGTAGCATCATTTTCCTGCTGAATGCAGCTGTGTGACGTATAAAAGATTGTATCAAGTTTCGACACTTTTGGGTGATATGACGGTTAACTTCAAGTGCTCTGATTTCTTCTTACCCAAGGGGTCTAGGTTCAAATTCAGCTAATAGACTTTTTAAAGAAATTTTTGTTCATCACTCTTGGCAGTTATTCCATTACCCCGTTGACGAGTACAGTCCTATACTATAGAATAATATTACTATACCACAGTAGTGTTAAAAAAATCGCCTTCATAAATAAGACAATAAAAAATGTCACTATATTTTCTCGTTTGCTGAAATGTAAAATAAAATTTTCAAGTCGTCGGTGAATAAGCATTTTTTTTCCAATATACCTACATATAAATCATGAATCGATTGTCAACCGTAACACCTTTCATGAACAGCAGCGGATTATTCGTCAGAATAAATATTTTTCCTAGTTACGGGATTCAAGAATTTCCTTTCAGACAATTCAACGGCAATACGATACAATATAATAGCGGGCAACAGAATGGCATCATTGAACATTGGGGATTGTAGATTATGGACACATATCGACACAATAAACATTATACGCAGAAATAAACAATATCCGATACAATGATTACATATTTCGTGGACAATCATATCTTATGAACCCTCCAGTAATGGCTACGTTAAAGCACGAGCGCATTTAAAAAAAATCGAAATATATAAGAATTTCATATTAGTTTAACATATAATTGTAAGTTTGTTTGAAAAATAAGCCACCATTAGATGTAATTTTTTTTAACTTCACCACACAGTTTGGAATTTGAAAGGGAATATAAAAATTGTATACGAATCCTCGATGTTCCAGTAATGGCCACTATGTACCAGTGATGGCCAGTTTAGATGTAAATACTTTGCCTGCCTATAAAACTCGTGTAATAACAAAAGGACACATTTGTATCAACATTTATTAATATAAGAACATGAAACATTAAATTTTAATCGACTTTATATATTTTTGATAATACCATCGAACAGTGATTTTTAATTGGCAGTGTCTTTTCGCGCCAAGAGCGAATGAGATAGTGAACGAGAGTTAATGAGAGTAAATGACAAAGTTAATGAGAGCAAACGATAGTGAACGAAAGTTAACGAGAGAACGAACGATCACGAACCACTTTCTGTAATCGGCGTCAAACACTCATCATTAATTTTTACATAGATGTCAAAAATTAGGAGATTTCATTGGTGTTTCAAAAATTCAAGAAATAAGTGTTTTCGCTGTATTATCATTGACTCTCGTCCACTCTAGTTCACTCTCTTATTCACTCTCCAGGCGAATAGACTCTGCCCTTTTAATTGGTGGAAGCAGTGATTTTTCAATTTCAAATATTTTGTGCAAAATTCGCTCAGCTCTTCTCAATTATGGCAGTATTCTCATTACTAGTTTTGAGTATCTCAATTTGTACGGTTTCCCATTTTCGGCTTCTTTTCTTACTTCCTTCCGGTAATAGAAAGCAAAGTATAATGTTCGTTATAATTTCAAAAATCGATTTTCATCACACTAACATCAATCTAGGTTTTATTACGAACGATATTATATAATTTTCCATGAAAGTCGAGAATCGTTTTAATAGCTTCTGCTCTAATTGCGAGGTCCTGTAATTTACTTAAAAGGATCGCCGACAGGCGGCACTTATATTTCGGCATATGATTCTCAAATTGTATTAATGGTAACTTGTTCTGTTCATCACTGAACCATTTACCTTACTAGTTGTTCATACCTTTACTAGCTGTTCTTTGCTAGTTGTTATATTGCAATGTCTCGTAACTTTCTTTTATTCATTATTATCAAAACGTTGTCAATGTGCAGCTTCAAATAGTAATAATTGAATGGTAATTCTATCATCCAATTACACATGCTACACAGTTCCTTCAATGAAAACGTGTTCAAAGATAGAATCAATATCGACTGCAAAATCTTTGATATTTTCACTTCTGTTCGTTAATAAAATTAACTACATGTTGCTTACTCGTATAACTAATGCTCGGGTCTGACTATTACGGACTCTTCTACTTACAGAGTATCAAGATTCTTGGTAATTTTTTAATGGTCAGCGCTTAACAAATTTTGAATCGTTTATGTTTCATGCACGATAAAGATTTATTAACCTGACTCGGAAAATCTCCTTTTATTTTTATAAAGGATGCTAATTCACATTAGGTTTTATTATTATACATCCTGCGTTTATAAAGAAAAATCATGAAGTTTCCAGATTAATTATTAAATTTCCAAGGAACAATTCTCCCAGAGTACCCCTATAATTACTATATTGGAGTTTTTCCAACTGTTGGGAAAACTGTTAAGATTATCAAAACTGACACCATGAGACTCAAATTATCAGATCTTTGCAACTATCACGTAACATGAATACATAATGCACGTCAGGTTCCATGGGCTTCAGTATTGATCGTTACACATCTCTTCACAATGTAAAATCTATGTTATCTCATGGATAATACGTCTTATTGTATGGTTGAAACATATACGTTGAAAAAGATTGATAATATCACTTGACATTATGTCAGTTATCTGATTTTTCTTATGATGAAGTTTAATGGCATTTCATCCATGTTTCACACGTTTCATTTAAACTTGTAAATCAATTTTATAAAAAGAACGCCTCCGCATTATCAGTGACACATTGAAAATGGCGGGTCATTTTAGTAGCAAATACTAAATACTACATACTAAATACTACAAATGTAAAGAATCTTAGTAGCATGGTGTTTGCCAATGCGACATGTACAAAAAGTAACTGACTTTGATTGACGTTTTTTCTACTTTAAAATGATTGGTCTTCTTTAAATTACGAAAACAATTACAAATTAGTGTTCTTTTTACGTAGGGTAAATTTTACATAATCTAACAAAACTACCTGACACAGAAATATATTTCTCCCAAATTAATATTCTTTAAAATTTCATTGCATATCAGTTAGATAATTGAGAGTCAATAGATGTTCAAATTACTTACTTATTCATAAATTAAAATTCAATTTACCTAAAAATGAAGGAATTATTTCTGCAACAACCATCGGTGGGTCTCAGGACAGGAAACTCCACATGGTTAAATACAATGGGCAATGATTATTTTATTGACATGAGTAATCAAAATGTTCAGTTTCAAGCACATAAATATGGTAGTGAGTCTTCAACTTTGAGTTCGAAAATAACGTATGCATTTGAAATATGTACCAAATGACATGTTACAGTGTATGAAATAGACAAATCAAGTTGATATAACTTTTTAGAAATAAATTTTGAAAATTACTTTCCAAAAAATATTGTGGTACAAGATCTTTTGAATGGTATTGGAGAGTCTCAACATCTTAAATGATTGAGAAAAATATCAACATTGGTACTAAAAACCAAAATTACATCAATAAAACAATCACTAATCTAATAAAAACAATAAAGCAAAATTGATGAAATAACATATAGATTTAGCCACGAGGCACACTGGGGGCAAAGCTCCTTAGTAATTATAGTAATTAGAGTAATTAGAGAATAACATTCAAGGAAAAAATAATTCAGGTCTGATCAGGCTTACATTTTGTAAGCCGCTCATCAAACCCGATTAGATCCGATCAAGACTAATTAATCTAATCCAGAAATGGAATTTATCTTTGATTAATAATTATCCCTGATTACATGTGTTCCAAGAACAGTTGCATACAATTGGACATTTTCAGTCCTGATGAGGAATAATAAAACCTAATCAGGCCTGATCAAGCATAAGCAAACCTGATTAATTTTGTCTAGGATTGTCGTATGAATTTACAGCATGTAATAATAATTGAAGGGCTGAAAAATTGAATTGGCTGACCGACATTTTTTTCAAAATGCGTTTTTTTACAGAAATGTGTTATTTGAACTCAAATAAAGCAGTCTTTACTTCGTCCTGTAAAATTGGATTTTTGTTCGTTAGCCGATTTAGTTTTTTAGCCCCTCAATTATCGATAAAGAACACAATTTTTATGTTATGATTTCCCTGGATTCTGCACCAAAATTGACAAATAAAATTAATTATGGACGGTTCATTTTTTATGCTTTCAGTTGATTCTCGTCATCAAATCGTTAGACTTGTATCCTCATACAACTGTAACTATAATGCTGCAAATTGTGAGCCACGTACTGGCATACACCAACAGTTGCGTCAATCCAATTCTTTACGCTTTCTTAAGCGAAAATTTTCGGAAAGCCTTCTACAAGATCATCTATTGCAGACCACGTCAAGAGCACAATCGTTTGGGTCCTCCACCAACACGTACAACACGTACTGCAAGTTGCGGTGACATTCTATAGGTACAACTTGCAAAACATTGCACTTATTATAATTCATCATTTTTTTTAATTATATTATCAAAGTTCACTCGATTCATTAAAGTTGAAATTACATTTCCGTAAATTTTGAACAAGAAAACTCGAAAAACTAGCCATTTTAGAACTAACTAAATATTTTTAAGAATTGACTACGGAATTAAACCATCTAAATTTCCCAGTCAAAGTTGCATTTTTCCGAAAAAAATTTTCATCTTACGCTGCGGACGAAGCCATTTTTTTGTCGGAAAATGCAACTTTGACTGGGAAATTTAGATAGTATAATTCCGTAGTCAATTCTTAAAAATTGTTCTTCAGCCACTAAGTTAAATATCTTCAATCTTCAATTTGTAACTTAATATTCTATAAAGGTAAAATCAACTTCTATAAATAATTGAAACAATATAGGAACAAGATTGTGTGAGTTTTACGAGAATAATGGAACAGTTTGGTGAAAAGAAATATCACGGAATATGAATCAAACACAAAACACCAGTTCAGTGTTAGACACATTTTTCGAATAATAATTTCACAATATAATTATCATGAACGTTGAGATTCATTCAAAGTATATTTCAATTACTAAGAAGAGTATATATATGTTCTTGAGTAGTAAACAAAATACCAAGCGGATTATTTTAACAGCAGTTGAAATATAACCAAGCTCTACATTATTTGACCCAGTCGTCAATTTCAATAATATGCAACATTCACTTCGAAATGTGTACATTTGAACACATTACATTAATTGACGTAAAAATTATTCTGTGACTCAAAATGCTTGTTGAAGTAAAATGTTGGTCCATATGCTTCTTGTATTAACAGATGTAATTAATATTTTTCTAGCACAAGGAAAGTGTTTAAATATAAATAAAATTGTGAAAGAATGGCACACAAGATTTTACGTGATTAGCATCGTCAACTAAGGTTTGTGGATATATTTTTTAAATTGTATCAAAATTAACTAAGAATGTTTCGAGAAAGTTAGAAAGTTTAAAAAGTGAAAAAGAGTGAAGAAGTGTTAGATAAGTTTTCTGATGCTAAAGTTAATTTTTATGAGTAATTGCAGTACAAAAAATTATCAAGAAAAGTAGATGAACTAAAAAGTAATAAAAAGAAAACGGCCTAATGATAAAATTAGTATTTTATTATTTCAGTAAATAGTAGCTCATAAAGTTGTAAAGAATATCACATAGAGCAATAGACTACTTGGCTAACTCGTAAATGTCAGTTTTATTGAAGGAGCAGGTAAGATTAAGTTTGTGTTTATTGCAGAAAGATAATAGATGCACTTAATTAATGATATGGAAACGAACATTAATATTCATTAGAGATGCATGCAACTTTATCGCCGAGGCTTTTTAATTATTCATTTGTTCAAAATTTTTCAAGAATGCAAAAAATCGACTATTTGTCCAGTTGCAAGGCGTTATTTCAGTAGTTAGCAAGAAATGTAATTTCGAAAATGCAATGACGAATTATCGGAAAATTAGTAAGAAATATAGTAAAACGTTGACGGTAATACATTTTACTTATTTTAATAGTAATATATTTTAGTCTAACATAATATATTTCTCGAAAAATATAAACGTATATGGGACCTGTATGTTCTTGAAACCATTCATAATTGAGGACCTTTCTGCAAGAACTACTCAAATCGGGTCACGTGCAAACGAGAAAATTCGAAAAGAAAGTTAAAGAACTTCGTAACATTTTTAATTTTTAATTTAATTGCTTATTATTACGGAAAACTCAGGGGGCTGTACCCAAATTTAATTGCTTAACTGCGTAATCATTTTCGAGGGCATACGAATGAGATCGATGTTATCTCAGTAAAATTCAAAAATATTAAGAATTGAATATTTTATTGCAAAAACTTGTTCGATCCGAATGAAGTCGTTCTTGCATAAATGGCTTATTTCAATTGATTTATAGGTGTCATGGTACTAAAATAATTGGTTTTACATATACAGAAATTCTATTTGTTAGTTATCATAACATTGATCAGGTACAGTTCGCGTGAAACAATACTATAAATAATAGCTGTACCGACTGTTGAAACCTAACTTAACTGTCTAGCAGCCAGTGCAGATTCGATAAAATAGTATATTGTGCGTCTAGGACGTGAAGTAACAGTTTTTGGGATAGCGAGTATGCAGCGCGGTATGTCGTAGCGATTCCGAGGCAAAGTCGGAAGCCGAGGCATAGCCGAGGCGTAAGCGT
>JABFQM010001343.1:0-22032 GCA_022816865.1 Zelostemma sp. ZL-2020
GGGGCGGGGCTTGGTGCGCGGTGGGTGCGGGGTGCGGCGTGGCTTTGGCAAAGGAAACACAGGGGTAAAAACGCGAAAGAAGGGCCCCCCAAAAGGCGTGGTTGGGGTTGAACCCAAACTAGGTCTCCGGGCCCGTCCCCCCCCCCCCCCCGCTCTACCCCACGATTCATCCGAGAGGTCCAGGACAAGAGAGCGAAAAACGGAGACCAAACGAAAGCTCTCGATCACGCGCCGCCGTCTTCTTCGTTCGCGTAGCGCGAAAAAAAGGGAAATAAAGCTTCGACTATTTTTGTATTGTAAAATAGCCCGCGAGCACCGAACGCGCGATACCCGCGCGGATTCTCAGGTACGGAGCCTCCTTCTTTTCTCGACAATAAGAATTAGCCAACGCGCGCCCTCTTCTAATATGCCACGGGTGACTTCGACCGACAGCGACCGGCGACGAAACTTACTATTTATTTTATCTTCTAAGCAATTATTATTATTATTTACCCTCTTCCAAATTTATCGCCATTTATTCGAGCAGAAACACAACGAATTTGCCTTGGAGCCTCGTTCGTTGCGCGATCACGTGGCCTCCTCGCAAACACTCGCAAACACTCGTAACGCGCGCACGTGTTATTTCGTCACTTGGTTTATTATTTCGTTATTTCGTTTAAATCCAACTCCTTTATTACGCCAACGAGAAGGGAAATTCCTCGATTAATCCAAGAAGAATAAAAGACACTCCCCGTCGTGACCTATGCTGATTTTTGCCCTCGCGAATTTGCGAAATTACGTATACGTATTACGTACGTATGTTCCCGCGGTGCGAAAAAACTCTACTTTCGTTCGAGTCGACACCTTACATTTGTCAATAATTTTAATTAATCGACCCCTCGACCCTGATAACCCGATTGCTGCCAAATCCGAGGACCCTTTTTTGGCCTCGAATTTGCATACGTCATCGAATATGCATGATCGAGCGCTCGCGACTAAAGTTTGCTTACGGTTATCAGGGATCGTGTACATTGATGAAACTTACGAATACGTGATTATTCCCGTTGCGAGAGACGCATCGCGTTAGGATGCATCGCCGGCACCGCGGTGCGCCACTTGCGAGGCTAAAGGACACTGTCCCGGTGTTGGTGCCAGTAGAATCCCCGAAAAAGCGCACGAGGAGAGAGTCATGTTTCGCGTTATCGGACGCCAAGTATCATGAATCGAGATGGACCGATTCGAAACCGGCGACGAAATCACGCTTTCACGCTTTTCGGCTATAAAAGTACGCGCGAATCAGCAAAGTCTGCCGCGTTATCGATTCGCCCCGAAGACGCTGCGAGTGGCGCAGCGGCGCTTATTTCCCGAATTACGTGGCCATCGGATGTACATTGTAATCGCGCGGAAGTCGATAACACCGACTAGCGCGAAAATAAAAACATCAAAAAACTAGCAAAATTCACTCCTAAACGTCTTCTTTTTTACAAGCATACAATCTTGAGACATAACAAATTCATCGGATTCTACGCTAAAAATAGCGCTTTTCTCCGAGATTTAGCTTTAGAAATCAGACTGTAAATACAATGTACCTACTTGAAATAAATTACTCTTTTTCATCATTACTATATACTTACTACTATATTATACATTATAATATGTACGCAACAGGCGAATACACGAATAATTCGTTTTTAAGATAGCAATATTTATTATTTGATTTATGTACAACGTTGGAAAAAATGAAGATTAAATGGAATCTTCCAATAAACAACGACATATTCAACAAGGCATATTCACCGCTCTACGGGGCACTAACTATTCAAGCTGCAGCTGCTCGCGCCGATTCCACTTTTTGCAATTTGCGAAGTCGGAGTTCTCGTTCGTACTCTTTCATCCTCAACTTGTAACTGCAAATAATTCCTGATTATTGTCAACAATTTGATACGTTTCGTTGCGCGGAAAAACATCTTCCATACTTACTCTTCGAACTCGCAGCTCTCGTAATCGTGTATTTGATGCTTACACCGGCTCAGGAATGGGAAATTGTCCGCTCTGCATTCCAACAGTTTCAGGTATACATGCGCGCAATAATCTCTCATGTCCGGAGGAATCCGGGCCGAATACATCTCCTCGTAAGTCGCAACCATTTCTTAAACATTTCGCATTTATATCGCGCGAGAGTCGAGAAGAAAAATCACATTTCTTTTTTACATCAGATTACGGAAAATACGAACGTTCGCGAAGGCATTTTTCGATCTCAAAAAAGTTGGCAATTTCTCGACAGCCATATTATGTCATAGCGTAATTTAGATATATTCGACGATACGATAAAAGAATGTCATAAAGTGAGCTGGAAAGTCAAGGTGAGGGAAAATACGATGAGTATGAAAACGAATCCCGCTCGAACGAGTAAATAACAAAAGGAATGTTTAACTGCTAGTTTCGAGATTTGAGGTTATACGAAAAAGAATTCTTACCCCTGGGTTTTCTGCCATTCGGAAAGCCTAACATGGGATCAAACGTGGGCGGACAGGAAGGATCTGGCGTTGTATCGGGTTCGAGAATGTATCTTCGAGCAGTAGGATAGTTTCCCATTGTAATTTTTTGAAATAAAAAACTCGGGATCGCTGGAAGAAGAAACAACTGGCCCCTGCGTCGTCTCGACCGCCACCACCCCGTCGTTGATTCTAGTATTTTATCTCTAGTATCCCTATAGGTAATGTAGGGATTACGCTAAGCGGTTAGTGTGTTGACATCATTTTTTTTCTCTTTTTTAGAATTTTTAAAATTTGCCATATTACTAAGCAAGTACGTTTCACATTCGTGAAATTCAAGAAAATGTGTACTAAAAAAAGTAGCAACGCAATTCGTAGATGCAAATGTTTTATTAATTCAACGCCAGCTGAAAAAACCAAGAAGATTCATGATTATTCGACGGGGTAAGGTAATAATGGTCGAATCGCTTCTTGGCAAGTTTTCTCATTTCTGAACACGCGCATAATTTTTCCCACATGTATTTGCTCTCGTGTAGTATGGGTTCCTTATCAGATTGAGAAAATAATCATCCGTCTCCCTCTCTTGGGTACTGAATACTTACATCGTGCCTCGTAAAATTGAAAGAAAAAAAAACGAGGCTGGAGCTTAAAATTATTCGTCTTCTTCTTCCATGGCCTCGATGCCCGCGTCACCTGGAACATGGCCCCAATAGAAATGGAGATGAAACAGCAATTTTCTTGCAAAAATTTCTCAAAAAAAGGTGGGCAGTCGTACCATTGGCGTGACTATTTTGGCCAGGAATGTGACCGGACTGCAACATTTTGCTGAGCCGCTGAACTTCTTCCAGGGACGTGGCATTGGAAATGGCTTCTTTGATCTTGGATCTTTCTTCCGCCGAAACCGTCGACCTCTCGTCCGCGTTCCGCTGCTGGGATTTGGCCTTCTCCGCGATTTTCTGCAGCATCTCCTTGCCCTCTTTGCTTTTGAAAAACTCGAGGGCGGCGTCGCGCTCCTTTTGCTTGACTTTTCGGAAATCCAAGAGCCTCACTTGGGGGAGCTTGTGGATTACGTACTGCCTGTACTGGGGCTTGGCGGAGACCGGGTTTTGCAGGAGACACAAGCACGAGAGATTCTTCAGCGGAACTACGGGCTCCAAGTCGCCGAGGTCCTGGAGCATGTTCCCCGTCAGCATCAGCGTTTCTATATTGGGAATGCAGTATTCTAAGCCCTCGGCAATTCTGACGATATGGTTGTTGTTGAAGAATAACGTCTTGATCCTTTTCAAAAGCGGGAAACCGTCGATCTTCCTGATGTCGTTGTCCGAGAAATCTATGGTGTCAAACTGGTCCTGCTCGCGTGTCAACACACAATCGCGCAATCATTATCAATGACTTTTAAAACATAAAGAAGATGTTTATCGACGAGTCGCAAGAATAATGGAGAAACCTACCAAAGTCGCGCCAAGATTTTCTATGTTCGGTATTTTGTAGCCTGAAATCCGAGACATTTGTTATTAACGATTCGCTGCGAAATTATTCAACGAAATTGCAACTAACCTCTAAGATCGAGTTCACGATCTCGAACGGGATTAATGTACTGCATCGATTGCTGAATTAAATCCGGCGTGAGTTTCACCATTTTCCTCTCGACTTTTCCGACGATTGATTATATATAATTCCGAAAAAATATCGAACAATTGTGAAAAAATATTTTGTAGCGAGCATGCATCAGTCAGATTTTCAGCGTTCGCCTGGCTGCTGCTCTCTCTGCTGCTGCGCGCGCACGAGACAAGCGCGCGCGCGCGCGCTTGGTCGAAAGAAGCAAATCGAAGTTTACACATCGAGATATATCGATATCGCAGGACAATTCAAACCTTCATTCTCTTTTCTCTCCTTTTTTACGATTTGTTTAACTGTTCGGAAGATTGAAATAACATTTGCACATAAATTACTGTTTCCGTCGTAAAGTCATTGAAAGTCGTTACAATTTTATAGCATAATTTCGTTTTCCTTCATCATATCTGTGGTTTCTTTATAGTATTATGGTATATACCTACTACTATAATAGGCGTGTTTCGACACGTCGCATTTGTAAAAATGTTTAAATATGCAATGAATTCGCAAAGCAATAATAATAGACGACAAGTTTTGAGAAAAATTTCTTTATACTACACTGAATTTTTTATAAAAATGAAAAAAGATTTATTGACGTTCATGATTCGCTTTGTTGAGTAATTCGATTCGAGTTAGTTATAATTAAGAAATTCCAAACAAAAACATGGCAGCATATAATCGCGTTTTTTGTCGCCTAAATTGATGTGCCGGATTTTTTGACAATTAGATGAACGTATTTTTCAACTCAACGGGTCATTTCCATCATAGAAATAAAATAAATACTCTTTTTCCAGCATTTTTTTTCTCTTTAAAAGCTTCTTATCGAGATGTCTCACGCGGCATTTCGCATATTTAAAGCGGAATAATACTTTTTTCATCGCTGAAACACGTATCTATAATTTAAATTCCATTCAAATTTATTTGTGAAAAGGAATAAAAGAATCCGCGTCGACGTGGTTAAAAACGAGCAGAAAATAGAATTAATAGAATTTTATGTACTCAATATAAACCTTATTATATTGTATGATACCTACCTATTGTAGTGTAATGACAAATTAAAAATGAAGAATTCGTAATAAACTCGACGTATCTGAGGTAAAATTAGAAAAAATAATTACAGACTGCAGCCTTGGGGGTGTAAGAAGAATAATAATATTGACCCCGAGCGAGAAGATGCACAGCACTGCACTGCACTTTCTTCCAGTGCCAGACTTACTATATAGAATAAACTTGCAATTATTATTAACAAAGGGGTCCACATTCCAAGTCGTATCATACAATACCTCCTGTCGCTGTATCGATACGTCAGCAAGTATGAACGAATGCAACTTTTGTCGATCGAAACATCGCATGGCAAAACTTGAGTAAAATTGCTCGCCTTATAATGATAACGAGAGCTCGAGAAACTGCTGAGAAACGCAATCTGAGAACGACTGTGGAAGATTTTATTAGCGGCTAAAAAATAGCGTCGAATCAAATGGCGTCATCATCTTTGGCCAACCGTGACGTCTTTACAAGAAATTTCCTCTTAATGAAAAGCTGATTATATGAAAATTACTTTGGGTCGCGCGCATATTAACTCGCGATAATGGGCGACGTAATTTCCGATCGATATTGTGTTATGTCAGCTTGAAATTTTACACTGACGCAGTTATGAATGGAATTTGCGTGTTTTGTTTTTTCACTATAATTAATTCGTCGCGTTATGTCACGACGACCCGGGCTCTTTATACATATATACGATGAAGATGTACAGAGCACACCCGTAATAAACATCGCTGCATGAGATTTTGCATTTCTTTGTTCGGGGAATTCGTATTCGTAAAGCGTTGTTCAAAGCTTCCGAAAAAACAGAGCTGCTTTTCGAGTCATTCAACTAAATTCGCAAAATAGCGCGTAATAAAATATGCGTCTTTGAGCTGCGGTACGAAGCTCGATAGCGCGTACTATTAATATTCATTGACGGCTTTAATATTCGGTCAGTTTTTGTTCGATCAATGCCCCAAATTAATATTCGGTCGTCATTTCTTCGCGAAATAGTCGGCAAAGGAATCGTTTCGAAATAAAGCAGCAGTTTTTGTCTTATTAATGCTTTCGTTCGTAGGGAATTTTCAAAAAGTCCTATTGCCTGCAATTGGAAGCGCTTACTGACCTTGAATGAGCAATGTTTATTAAGAAGCAGTGCAGCGTAATTCTCCTGTACTTTGCACTTTCCCGCCTCGACACAATCCCGTAGCAAAACTTTCCAGTTTTTTATTCGCCAATTTCGATCCACCGCGCGATTACGTATTTGTCTTTTGCAGTCTTAAGCTAGTTTTCGCCTTTTGCAAATATTTTGTACTATATATATCCTACGTACAATATTGAGCGATAGTTTGGCTCCGTAAAAGACATTGGAAATGCATGACTTTTTTGCCAAGTAACGTTCGACAGAAATTTTTTCTCGAGAAAAAGTTGACATTTTCTGACCCCTTCGTTCGAATGCGCGTTTCGGGCTCGTGAATATTTCCCGTCATTATAAGCTTCGGCAGATGTCGGCAGCCTAACCCGCGAAACGCCATCTCCATGGGCACACGACTTGCCATTATTTCATTCGAGATCGTAGGCTATGCAGTCTCATTATTATAGTGACCGATCAACTTTTGAACATGCTTTTCATTTTATCCTCCGAGTATATAAGTACCTATATAACCTACCTACCACTATTTTCTGTCTCGCGATAAAATCGCATTACGCATTTCAAATAGCGATTAATGACAAAACTTGCTTTTTTGTCGCTACACATTGTCCGTACTTGACGTTATGAATAATCCCACGCGAGACCTATATTATACGTTTCATGTATACGCCTCGATGTCATGCCAAATATATACGAATATACGTATTTGGGAGGCGTCGCGTTCGATGAGAATAAGTATTTATTATAGTTCAAATCACGGTGAGTCATGGGAGATTTGCTGGGTTTTTCTCCATTATAATTCATTGAAACTGCGCGCGAGTAAACACGTCTTTTAGCATAACGATAATTAGCTGATTTTGCTCATCGATTTGCCGAGTTTTTTTCTCGAAAAATTCGGCTAAATAAAAAAAAAGAGAGCTAATGGAATTCGATCCAAGCACGTTGTCCGAGTTTTGCTGCTGCTTCCCCGACGACCCCGACTCCGAATCTCCGTGTGCCCAACGCAACACTCTCGACGTCGATCATTCTCTGGAATACTCGACGCGCAAGTTTATAGACAATGACGACACTTGACCATTAGCCGTTGTTCCGGACCGAATACTTTGTCACATTCGTTAGAACTTTGCCAACAATTTTTTCAACCTTTAATTTCCAATGAAAAATCGTGTTAGACGGACAAATAAGACAAATAAGGAGCTCGCGAATCACGGGGAATCAAAAGCACATGCGCAGTCGACTGCATGGAAATGTCGAAAAAAAGGCGGGTATATTCCGCTGAACAATTTGCGAGCGTAAAAAATGATAACAAACAGTCGCCGTCGCCGCCGCCGCCGTCGTCCCGTTCGAACAAAAACAACGTCGAAGGCTCATGCTAATGAACCGGTTTCAATTTCCCGTAAGTTATTTCATAATTCCCGTGCGAGCATCGCACGGAAATATCTCCATTTTCATCGTATTTTCCGACTACGTAGCAGGGAGGGGGAGGAGGAAAAAAGTGTCGTCGTCGTCGTCGTCGAAACGAAACGAAACGAAACGAAACGAAACGAAACGAAACGAAAAGACGGGGGGAACGTGATTGCTATTGCACATTTCTGAAAGATAAGTAGGAGATTAACATGCGCTATGCGTCAAGAAAACCCCATGCGAGCGACTGTCTTGTCTCGTTCGTCGTCATTGAACGCGAAACGCGCGCCTTTATAATTTCCCAATTGTTCAATGCGATGATCATCGCAATGCGTTTCGCTTCTACCAGCAGCTTATTATCGCTTGAAATGATTGAGAATCTTGGCTGTATCGAACGGTGCACGCAGCATAACAGAATCAGTGACATTTCGTATTGACAGCCGATAGCTAGCTAGTATTACTGCGTTGCCTGAATTAACCCCAAACTTTGCATGCAAATCCATAATGTATTCGGTACGAGTTGTGCAATATTGATCTAATATTTGAATGTAACAACACCTTCCGCTAATGCATCGCGCGATTCAATTAGCCAGCAGCGCTCTTCAAGTAAAATTGCATTTCCTCTTAAAAAGCCTATAGGGAATATAAGTAGCGCGTTTCCAACCTGATCGCGCCCGCCCTCTTAGTTTCTGCATTTTTTTCAAAATTCACGTTTGCAATTAACTCGCTTTTGATTAATTGACGTGTTTGATTCTCAACTTTTCCCCCGCCGATATTCGTGGAAACGAAACGAAACGAAATTAAAAAAAACTTTGCTTTTTAATCGATGAATCCACAATGAATCCACAATGCATGATTTATAACCGTTTGATGAAATTGCGCTTTTGCGCAAAAAAATTTGATTCTAAATTTTGACTCGTATTAGCTGCAGCATTTCCGCAGCGATCCCCCTTCCTCCTTCCATTGTCAACAAAAGACTCGATGATTCCAGAAATTTAATTGTTTCAGTCATTGACTTGGCCGCTTTCAAGGTTGCGATCTTTCTTTCATACGAACGCGCGACCGCGTGTCAAGTCCGAATATCATGCATCCTTAATTGTATAAGGAAGGCAAAAAAAGATGGACAAAAGCGAGAACTTTCTTACGCGTGTCATGGCAATTTTTTACTCTGCCAAAAAGCAGTATCGTAGTTGACGAAAGAAAATATAGGAATAGTTGGTTGGCGTGATCCAACAAAGTCCATTGAATATACATATTAAGCAGCTAATAAACGTTTTCTCCTCGCAAGTGTCTGAACAAAGTCGCGCGCACACGTGCACGCTGTTTCTCGAGCTGCAGTTTTCATCGAGAAGCTCAGCGGTGAAGCCAATCTCGGTCCCGTTCCTTTAATAAGCAGTCGCGAGTCGCGAGTCGCGAGTCGCGAGTCACGTCTCCGCAGGATTTGTCGGTATTGGGTGGGAGGGGGGGATGCAATCGGCAGATTCGATGTATAACAGAGCGCGGCTATAACGCCAAGAAAGAACAGAGCGGGGAGAGAGACGGACGGAGACACTGGCGTGCACTTGTTTGCTGCGGCGGCCAAGGAGATATATAAGACTGCACGCGGTAGTTTGAAGCTTCAGTTCTTGATCAGAGGGCTATCCTGCAGAGGAATCTCCACTCGGCATTCGAGGATCGTGCCCTCCTCCTCCTTCTCCTCCTCCATCCACCCTTCTCTTCCATCCATCGACGAAAAGCACGTGCTTCGCTCGCCCTTATTGAAACTCTCTCTCCCTAATCCCAGTTTTGGTGTCGCACTTTGGTTTTCTTTTTCGGTTGCGCAATCGACGGCTGGCTTTTCGATAACGGAGAGAGTCAACTTGTCTAAAGCAGAAACGGTGAGTGAGATAAACGCTTTTCTACTTTTTAAAGAGTGCAAGGTCACGAGTTGTTTTTTTTTTCACGTATTACGGCAAAGAATGGACAAGACAATTTGAGCAACACGCGCGCAAGAAATACGTGGCCGAGTGGAAAAGACGTGCAACCGTGGCATATGTGTGCGCGTATGGTTTAGGAAATCGGATCGTCATTGCAAAATTGCCCAATCGAGTCGAATCGTTTAACGAGATGAAAACTTTTTCACCTCCTTTGCCGTAATCATGGGAAATGGAATCAAGCAATTTTCGCTGAACGCTAATTTTTGCCGGAACTTTTTTTCCTCCTCATATTATCGCGCGATTATCGGCCTGTCGCAAATTTTTATTTCATTTTACTGAAAATAATATATCGCATCAACTTAACAACGTGACGAGCGCGTGCCGCGCATGACGTATTTTATGATTATAAAAATTTTCAGCCCATTAGAGACATGTTTTTTTCTTTTTTTTGCGCAATAATTATATGCGTTACACCTGAGACCGTTAGATTAGGAATGCCTTGAAAACGTTCGAGTTGATTCTTTCAATGCATTTCTCGAGTCGAGATTTTAGTCTTGATGAAGCGAAAAAATTACATAAAAAGGTGAGCTCCGCGAGCATTGCAACACGAACAGCTCCGTTACTACTTGATTACATTCCGCGTTTCGTTGGATTAATTTTTGCAAATTTTCACATCCAACCCTCATTAAACGATGAGAGAAAATGGAGAAAATGGAGAAAACCGCGTAGCGAACAAACAGGTTTTGCGCAGATTTGCTTCGAAACGTTTCATTCGAGGTACGGCTTACCTACAGTACTCTGGAATTAATCATTTTTTGCCAGTTTTTTGCCGCGAACCGTGAAAAATCGTTCTCTTTAACTGCCGGCACATGACATCGATGAATTATACATTTTTTAACGCGATTGCCATGAAATCATGAAATTGTATAAAGTTACGTTTACCGGAGATGGGGAAATGAATGATGTGGAAATATTCTATCGCAACGCGTAGGGAATTATGTATACATATATAGTAAACAAACAATATTTATTCTCGATATGATTGTTGAATTTTTAATGAAATTCTTCTCGTTTAAATTTAAATTTTCAATAATTTTTTTTCTGATAATGATCGACGACAAGCTATATAATCGGAAATGGGAGAAAAAAAACAAACTGCATCGAGCTGCAGCCAACTTCTTCGTCGATGCGTCGAAAACAAGTTGAATAATTCGTGTTCAGTTTTTAACAAAGGCATGAATGGAAATTAGCCGGATGCGTAACAAAATTATTTGCATCGCTAATTTTGGGAAAGATAGTTAGGTATGGATAGGCATCGATGATTATGGAGTTATGTATTGACAAGTGTACATACTATACAAGTGTCTTGTACATTTGACCCGAGGTACTATACTCGGCGATTTCTGATCCATCGATCCATTCCTTCTGCATGAAAAATGCATCGAGTCAATGGAGAGACACCGTTTCAATGCTGGCAAGAAACGTATTATTTTCCAACAAACTCGCGCAATTAGACTTATTCCGCAAATAGAATGTTTCGATGTGAATTGAAATTTGGGTCGGCAATATGCAATATGTAATATGTTTCTCGCCGATTGCGGGAAGAAAAAATATTGTACGTATAACGCGGTACGGATTTAAAATTCATAATAAATTGATATATGCCTACGAAAACGTAAAAGAGATATACGAGCGGTTAAGTAAACTTGTTTCTCTGGCCATTTCTACGCGCGGCGGCCCAGATCTCCATTGAGTACGAATCCATCGCGATAATTGATTTTTGTCTCGAGCAAACGAGTTTTATCCGATTATACATTCTTGGGTCTAGCCGCACTTTTCCTTTTCTCTTTTAGGCGCGCGCAGAGTTACGAAATAATGCAAAAAAGTCCGAATCTCAACAAAAGGCAACAACGCGTATCAATTCTTCGACTTGTTCTTCCTCTCCGAATGGCCAAGAAAAGTTGTCAGTTTCTAGTCGAGCCTTTCGCAATTCCCTTTCGTATGTATAGTCCCCCAATCAATAGATACCAATATAGGGAGAATGAAGGAACGCAAGGCGACGATCGAGTGCTGTCGAAATGATAAAAAGAAACAATATTATTTGGCCCGAGTAAAATGTGGGACGTCCGATACGGAAAAAGTAAAATCTATTCGCGGTCGGAGGAACGTCCCCGACGCGACGTGACGTATCGTAGTCACACTAACCCCACCGCGATTTCGCGTAATCACCGAAGCCCGTCCGTGTCCTTCGGCAAGAACGTTCCAGAAAATCGAGTGCGTAAGTAGAGAGTGAAAGGATTAAGAGTTGAGAGGTTTCGAATGAACATGGAAACTTGATCTTTTCCAAGTATAGAGTAGTATTTAATAGTATATGATAGGAATAAGGGGGAAAGTACGCATGTATAATAATCAATCGATCGCGCGGCTGATTCATGTTCCAGATGGCGTATACGATAAAGAAAATTATCGAGGGCTATCGAGACCTGATGGACAAGGAGAGCGATGAAAGAGTCAACGGCTGGCTCATGATGAGCGGCCCATTCCCTACATTAGCGATATGCTTATCTTACGCTTATTTCGTCAAAGTCTTGGGGCCCAAGTTGATGGAGAACCGAAAAGCATTCGACCTCAGAAGAGTCATGATATACTACAACCTATTTCAAGTCATCTTTTCTACCTGGTTATTCCATGAAGTGAGTGTTTCGTTGTTTTTCGTGTGTTGAGATGAAAATGACCGAGAGTAGTAGAGTCATTAATAATTCGAGCGAACAGTGTTTAGTGTCCGGTTGGTTGAGCCACTACTCCCTCAGGTGCCAGCCCGTTGACTATTCCAATGATCCTCAAGCTCTGAGGATGACCAGAGGCTGCTGGTGGTACTACATATCGAAATTCACCGAGTTCTTCGACACGATATTTTTCGTGCTCAGGAAGAAGAACGATCACATCTCGAGCCTGCACGTTATCCACCACGGCGTCATGCCAATGTCAGTCTGGTTCGGAGTCAAGTTCACCCCTGGTACGGTATATCTCACGTCGCAGCGTAAAGAAACGATTTTTCGACTTTTTCGACTTTTTCGACTTTTTTTCTCTCTTACACAGGCGGCCACTCGACTTTCTTCGGTTTATTAAACACCTTCGTCCACATCATCATGTACTCGTATTACCTCCTCGCGGCCCTCGGGCCCAAGATCCAGCCGTATCTATGGTGGAAAAAGTACCTCACCGCATTGCAGATGGTCCAATTCATTTGCGTCATGATCCACGCCTTCCAATTGTTTTTCATCGAATGCGACTACCCCAAAGCTTTCGTCTGGTTCATCGGTCTTCACGCGGTCATGTTCTACTTCCTCTTTCGAAGCTTCTACGAGGAAACTTACGCGAAGAAGCAGCGAATCCTGAATGCCAAAAAGGCTCGGATAAATGACAAGTATTCGAAGGCTCAAAACGGAGTACGGAAAACGGATGCGCGAAACAGCGCCGTTTACCCGAATCAGTACAAGATGGCCACTGGTTACATAACGGACAATGGTCTGAGAAACCGCGTCTTCATCGCCAATAACCATCAGCAGTCGCAGCATCAGCTGAGCCCCGAATCGTGAATATATTATACCATCATGCGAGGCGCGCGAGAGATATTTTTCTTGAAAAAAACTCTCTCTCTCTTTTCATAATCTAGGACGAAAAATGTTTTGGTCCGTCGTCGAGTTGAGAGCGACTTGCAACGAAAGCGACGTCGAAAATTGTTTTGAGAAAGATCGTGTTATTCAGGCTGATTCTATTATGGTGTCCGGTGGCGTTCGATCGGCTCGACGAAAAAGGCGAAAGTGCTTAAAAGGAAACGCGTTATCAGAATAAAATGTAGTGTAGGATATATATACGCGGTGTGTTTCGGCTTTCAAAAGTAACGAAATAATCATACGACCGGAACATTGCCGATTTTCTTCTATAGTACAGAGTGGAAGTAGTAGTATATAATAACGGTTATTACGCAATGTTCTTCGCGAATTAGCCAATATCATTGAATGATATTACTGTCGTAGAAAAATGCTTCTTGCTCATTGCAAACTCCAAAATGGCAATTATCCGCCCCTAAACAGGAGTAATTGATATAGAAACGCCGCTCCATTTCCTTTTTTCATCTCAATCCATTTTATTCGTCGCTTCGATCTAGGTTTAGAAAATACAATAGAGTACAATATTGTCAAAAAAGCATGTCTGTTTTTTTTGTCTGTACATTCTTATTACTTAATTTGTGTGTATATAAGTTTTGAATGTTTATTGGGAAATAGTAGCCCAAGCGCATTCTCTATTTTGCCTTGCATATTTCCTTACATCGACATATTTCCAAAGACTTGATACTTGATATTATCATCGATTCATAATCAAATTTAGTAAGTCTAGAAAAGCTCATAACTAATTGTCATTCACATCGACTTACATCTCGCAATTATTAATGGTGTACTTGTTCTATTTCAAGAGGCAAATATTATTTATATTATGAAAATACGTGCATCGGTAAGAGTTTGTTTCGACCGGACTGGAACAATGGCGAACGCAATCATTTAACCAAGATTAAGAAAACGTTGAGTTTTGTACTCGAGTTGTAAAAAAAAATACGTTTTACGATTGTAAATAGGTAATTCTAAGTTTATTTTATAAGTAGATTGTAAAGTTTGTAAGCATTATTTATGAGAAATATATATATCGAGTCTCTTGCTTTTCAAATGAAAGCAATGTCCATTGTTTCTTCACTATGCGTATAGTATTATACCTGCACTATAAGTACATATAGCTCTGAGACTCGTGTTTCAAACGAGCATCACAAAAAGTATACAAACTTTGAATGCACAAATAATAACGCGGGAAAAAGTGGAAAACATATACAAGTATATTATATAGTTGCGAAACGTTCGTGACGTTATAGAAAGAGATCTTTTCTACAAAAGCTAAATTGACATTCGTCGCGCATTCAAAAATACATAGTACGTAGGAAAAGGTAAACTATACTATACGAATTACGCGTCCACGGTAATTATGCGAAACCTACGTAGCCGATAGTAGATAAATCGGCATCGAACATAGTATATAACAACCAGCGGTAACCGCCGCCGCCTTTTTATCCTTTTTACACATCTATAATAATTATGCGATTGTCAAAAGGTGTCTCGTCTCTGATTTTTTGCAAAAAAATGCACGGCCGGCATTATCACAATATTTATATTAGGAAGATTGCACGAGTGTCTTATAGTTGATTTGAATTATAAAAAATTACTAGTTTATTCTAAAATGTATTCGTTTTTTTGGTTTATACGCGGTAACTTGGGAGAAAAGAACATGATTTGCATAGTTGAAAATTGCAAAAGCGCTCATTTTAATTCACAATTATTTGCTCAATCATTGCTCAATTATACATATATACAATAATTTTTAGCTTTTTCCTCCGTTTGTCGAAAAGAAAAAGAAAGAAAAACGAAAAAACCATTGCCCTGATGACCTTTTCAATCGAATAACAAACTCATCGGCCAATAATTGACTTAATTTTGTGGAAAAAAATCTTGTTTTCTACATCATTCGACGCGTTCGAAGCAATACAGCCAATCATCTTGTTTCTAACAATTTTAACGTATCGTTATGTTACCCGAGGCAGCATTTTTGGTTCTCGTCATATGTCGAACCTCAAAAGGATCTCAAGGTTATCTCACCAGTAAAACTTTCGGTTTTCAAATGCTCCTCAAGGGTCGCCATTCTATAATCCCGGTTAGGGATTTTTCGTCCTCCGCAGTCTTTTTTATGAAAAGAAAGAAGAAAATGTCCTCCTTTTGGTATAAATTTCTTCAAATCATCTCTAACGAACGGGATGAGAGATGTAAAATGTCCCTTTGCGAATCAGTCTCAGCTGAAATGTATGTGCGAGTTCTATACGTTGTCCGCTTGCGAGAGCATACAAGCGATGTCGATGAGAGAGGGACAAGGATGAAAACGCGACGCGAACATTACAAGTTGAGTAATTTATTTTTAACAACTATAAATAAGCCCGGAGCAACGGTTTTTCACAGTCAACAAACGCGAAGAACGCGGCCGCGCGGTAAGGGTACCGGCGTAGAAGCCATAGGAGCCAAAAAGCAAAAACAAGAGACGTCTTGTTTTCGACCTATTTTCCACGACCCAACTTTTATCATTTTTTTTTCATGGGCTACTTTCCGTACTTGGGCTTGTTTTTCGTTCCTAAAATTATATAACATCAATAAAGTAATAAAAATGCCGACGAAATCGTTCACCGCTCTTGCAGCATCATTAGATTCCCCATTGATGAACGTTCAGATAAGGCCGTACGTGCCAGATAGCGGAGAATTAACCCGAGGCGAAATTTTTTTACGATAAATTAAGTCCATCGAGGACCGTTCGAGGTTCGAAGTGAGGGCCACTTTGAGATATTTCTGAGGTCTCGAAGGTCTTCATTCGGACCTCGATGACGTACGAATTGCCGGTTTGAGGACCAAAAAATGTCAGTTCGTCTTCCAAGTTATTAGTACAATATTTATCGCTGGAAAATTTCCCGACCCTATGCTTTTATACTAGCTAAGAACGCACGCTTCCGAAGACCATATACGCGTATATTATTATAATCATCTGATCTGTCATGTTTTGAGTAAAAAAAACCCTGTGAATATCTCGTCTCGCGACGCTTTACTTTTAAATAAAAATATTTTTTTTTTCTATAGTGGCCCATCTCTCCCTGAAAAATTTTAGAAATCAAGAAATGTTTTCACTGTCTCTTATAATATTAATAACAATCAATGATGAAAAACTTTGACCAATGTTTTAGAAAATTTTTACATATTTTTCATATTGATTTGGTTAGTACCAGCGGCAATTAAAAAAAAAAGAAAGAAAAGTGGCCCATCTCTTACCAACATAGCCTGTAGAATCGGTGGCGGCGCGAATTGCAGGCCCAGAAGCCGATAAGGTCGAAACCCGGGATATTTTCAGTGGTGAAAGTTACCAAACCGGGGTGAAAGTGAGACAATCCCGCGAATCGGATGCACGCAATACGAATTCTCGTTGCGGTAACATCCGAAATTGATCCTCCAACGCTTTGCGTCCCGCAAACACCGAACCCAATCCCAACAAGTTTTTTCGTTACGTCACGAAAACATCATATGTAGCCTGCATTTTTTTTATTTCTTACAAATAATTGTATTCGAAGCGTTGCTTCTGAAAATGAATTAACCAAGTAATGCCCGGCGATTCGACATGACGTTTTTATCGAAAGGAGGTGCGCGAATGCGCACGCAGGACGGAGGACGGAGGACGGAGGACGGAGGACGGGGCTGAGTCATTGAAATTTGCAATTTGACGGAAAAAAATGTTGAGCTGTTTTATATTCGCCGACATTATTCTCCGTTATTTATGGGAAGCTTACTTATTTATTGAGGAACTCGCATTGCCCATGTGCGGAACGTACGTGCAATTTTCGAGGATACAAACTTACCGCGTTACTTCGCGCATGCGTTACTACTATACCTACTACCAACTACCATAACAATTATAATACATCTGCGCAAAACCGAATGCAAAACTGCGTATAATGACTTTGCGTTTATTTCGAATTTCGCATAGAATTTGAATGATGAATGGCGCGTGACACGTTGTAAACATAGCACATACTTTTTACGCTTCTCTTAATCGTTTGCTCGTCTTAAAAACAAAGCGTAAAATCACGCTAATCGGTTACACGGCGCGAGTGCTGCTCATTCCGATTTCAGCCGCGATGCGAGTTATCCATATCGATGATTCGTATTTATATAAATATAAGCTGAGGACGAGTGGGAGCAGTTCGAAGATGTAGCGAATATAATGAATTATTTATCATCATTTCGTTGCCGCAGAAAAAACCGACGCGTGTATCTCGAGACTCGTGCGTGCGCGCGTGCGCGCGTGTTTTTCCCCCAAGTCCAATCGTATAGTATACTAATTTTTCTCATTTTCACGCGTTTTTTTTTTTTTCAATTACCGCGAAATGATTCAACATTTTTAACTGCATTTTTCCCTACACCATCATCTCATATCGTGTACAGAAAAAATATTTGAAAACAAGTGAATAACACATTATTGAATAACATTATGCAGAATTGTAATTTTAGCATTCCTGCACAATTCACGTCATTAATAAAAGGGGGAAAATATTTGAATTTTTATTCCAAGAAGATGGTTAAAATTCTGCGTATCTACTTGTCATTCGAGGATTTTTTTTCCTTTTTTTTTCTTTCTTTCTTTCAGAGCTTATGAATACTATTCGAAACAACACACCGCCGGCCGGCATCATGTCTTATATAGAATGCAGCGATGAAATTTTTTAAGCACACATACTCTCGACTCGGGTTCCCCGTTTTAAGAATCCTAATGTACGGCAATTAGTGCGAAAATCGACGTGCATCGTAAAACTGCAATAAAATACGCGTGTTTCGTGGAAAGATGCTTGATTTCTTGATGACTTTAGGGATTTCATTACTTCGTAATTGGATGGTTTCTATTCAAGTGCCTCGAGTTGTGGCTAAAAAGTGGTCTCCCGCGTTTTTCGAGTCATATATCAAGACTTTTTATAGATGAGAGACAATTTCGGAAAATAATACATGACGAGCTTTTCCCGTCGACTAGAAAAATGTGCGTCTCTTGGACTCGACTAACAACTAATACCGACTGTTTTACTTGGTCTTTTTTGACTCTACTTAAAAGTTGGATAGCGTCCGTATACTTTGTAAACGGACTCGCGCAAGCATTTGCACAATTACGAGTCCGAAATGGCGACAAAGTGGCATCGGTACACTGAAAAAAAAAAATGTACTGTTACACGTAAACAGGAAAAAGATTGTTGAAATTCGGCCCGAAAGTAATTTTACTGTTGCGTTATAACGCTTGAAATTCCTGTTATGGCAGAAAAAAAGCACGACGCAATTGTTATTCTTTTAGATCTCACTGTTTTCAATGCTACCTGCACTAAGAAAAAATTATTTGTAACATTCCGACGAAGGAAGCATAACATCCGCGGCTCATTCGAGGAAGTGAGATCGTCCACGCTGCGCGAGAGTCTTCTGCTAAAATCGCTCCTCCGCGCTACATTGATTAGCGTGTTACTTCGATAGTTCCAAAAGCGAAAATGCGTATAAGCTAGTAGAGTATATAGAAATCATCATTTCGAAAAAATCCGCTACGGATACGGAAAATTAATAATGAGCCGTAATTGCGAGTTTTACAAGTATAGTATATATATATTATGAATTATTGAGGAGAAACGGTATGGATGATTCGAAGACGAGACAAGACAAGAGGCAAGGGGATTTTATGATCATGTAATTCACCTTATTATAATACACGTGAGTGAGGCAATTGTGAGGCGATTAGAAGCCGCGAACGGGGGGAGCATTTATAGATAACAATTCGACGATACGAACGTGTTCAATTTTGCAAAAAAAAGGTCGCGTATTGAAGCATATGATGTCGTAGTCTCATGAATTTACAATTACATAGTCGCGGAAGAAAAAAAGTCGAAACAGAAGAACATTGTATTCTCAAACTTGGCAGTTTATGAGTGGCGCGTGGCATTTGACCCGAGGAAATACAGTTAGTTACACAATTTTGCATAAGCTCGAAGCTTGCATGAATATTCGATTTGGTTCGTTTACTTTTTTTTTTTTTTTCTGGAATAGAGCCGGGAATGTTTATTTGTTGTCAATTATTCCAATATCATGTTGCAAAACGATGTGTCGTATCAAGGGCTCATGAGCGGATTAATATATATATATAACGCCCTAGTGCGCGTTGAAATGACCGAAATGCAAATTGGAAAACAGCTGAATAGAAACTCGTTGAATAGGAAATGGCAATATCGCGGGTATCGCAATTAAATGTTTAGAAAAGAAAAAAAATGCGTCAAGTTGTTCTTTGCGGAAAGAATTATATTCATGTAAAACGTCAATGTCGCCATTGAACTCTGGCAATGCTGTCAATGCTGCATGTCAATGTAAAAAAAAGGCCACTTGAAACATTCGCTTCATATGAGACTCTCGCAAAAATGAAAATTCCCGATGCAAAAGGCAGGCGCGATTTGCTGACAAAAATCTTCTCGGAAAAGCAGTTGAATATTGTTGACATTTTGATGCCGGTAAATATCGACGTGACAAATGCATTATACACGAAAATTAATTACACGCCGGGGCTTCTTTGTTATGCATGCTCATACGTTTTATCGAGTGCCAATGAATTTAACACGACGGAAAATTGCAGTCGTATGAGAAGTGCGCGTTTATTGATTTTTTCCACTCGCGGATACAAAGCGAATCGCCGCCGAATCGCCGCTGAATCGCCGCTGAATCGCCGCTCAATCGCCGCTCAATCGCCGCTCAATCGCCGCTCAATCGCCGTACCGTGAATAATTCATTATCATGCCGCGTCAGATCCAGATTTTTTTTTCCTATCGTTTCTTTTATTTATTTTTTAAGGCCGATGTTTTTTTTTCAACTTTGTTATGAATGGCAAAATGCTTGCAAGTGTCTTCATTACCGCAAATCATCAACTTTCAAGAGCTTCGGGCTCGACGCATTTATTAGATAACCTACTTTGAAACACGTCACAGATAAGAGAGTGAAAACCTGCATTTTCCACGATGACACTGTCAACGCATTTTCCAAAAGTCACAATTTTCATTTTTCAACGTTTTCTATATAGAATTAATATTAACTTCTCCTATACGCAGTAAACTATTGCAATTACTCGATGATAAATGAGATCGGAATGTTAATATCTTCCGCAAATTCCGTGATCGAGTTATTTAATGAGTTAAACTGGTCATTTTTTCAATCTTTTTTTTTCTTCAAATGCATGTCAGCACTTTTTCGTAATTTTTCCTCGCTATAAGCAATTAATCGCAAGCATTACAAGACTCGCGCGAGCTTGATCATCAATTTATTTCTTGTATGTACGTAGTAATGTAACATTTTAACGATTCTTTGACGAAATCAATTCAAGTGTCGATTAACGATCGTAACGAGGATAAAATTAACTCTAAAGTTTGCATAGGATTGAGTCGAATCAAGAAATTTAATTTCGATTTTTCCTTTCCCTAAAGAGTGCTATATTGAAAAGACCGCAGAGATGCTCGTATGTACACGAGCTAGAAGACTGAAAATATTTTTCCGTAGTATTGAAATATTTCAGTTGCGCAATCGGTTCGTATGGAAAGAAAGAGTGAAAGAACGTCCTTAAGAGGTTGCACGATTTGTTTCCCATCCATCCCTCTCTCTCTCTCTCCCCCCTCTATACTTTCGAAATCAAGTGTATGTACACACCGAGCGCGCATGCTAAACACAATTTTTCTCACGACGAGGTGATTAAATGATTATAGTAAAGTTCCTTTCAATAAATCCTGAGACTCTGTCCTTGACGTAAATGGGATTTCAATTTGTTATCCTTCCGTCTCTTTTCATGTCCCCATTTATAAAACAAGCCAGCAATTGTTTTAGTCCTTTTTTTTTATTATCAACCAGCAGCTCGATGTCCAAATAGTACGACGCGTCGTTTCGTCGTGTCCCGGGGCCTTCCACCCCCCGACCCCCGACCCCCGACCCCCGACTACTTATAGCCGGCTTAATAAGCGTAAAAAATGTCTCGCTTGGAAAGGCTGTCGTCTTTGCACGATAACTGACCGGGATATGCTATAAAAGTCGGAGAAAATGAGATGAAAAAAAGGCCGTTTCTTTATTGCCGAAAAAAAGGTTGAAAATAATCCGCCAACACCTGGCGATTTTGTCAAATTCGTCGAATATCATTTTGCTAATTTTATGAAAAATAATGTAAACTTGTTGCTGCAACCCTTTTTACATATTTTGTTGTTTTCTCGCGTGTTTCGCGAACACGAGTAAGTATAGAAAAAGTTTCGATGATAAATTCGAGAGAGGCGAAACATTCATACTAATTGGGCGTGAAGATATGGAAAAAAGTTGAAATTGATGAAGAAATGAATATTTTTTTTAGATCCTACGGCGCTGGACTTTTTGGGCCAAATTAATTTGAGACCCCTTATCGAAATATGTCTCGAAGAAAATTGTAGACTAAAAAATTTTATTATTTATTTATTTTCATTCAAATTATTCAAACCCTCGTGTAAATGTGAGAAGAGCGATCCGTGAAGTGTACGATCCAAATTTCATCAATCCTTAATGGTTCTAGATCACAAAACCTTGCAGAAAATGCAAAATTTTGTTGGGAAAAAATTGAAAAAAAAAAAGTTTCGCGAGGTTTTGAAGCATACTTAGTCCTCGATCCATTGAGAATTGATGAAATTTCGATCGTAGTAAAGGATTTTCATTAAAATCGGATTCACTATAGATAAAAAGTTGGAACTGAGATTTATATCTGATACCGACATTACAGAGGAGGGTGTTCCACT
>JABFQM010001344.1:0-22038 GCA_022816865.1 Zelostemma sp. ZL-2020
AAAAAGAGAGCTGAAAAAATGCATATTACAGTCACAATGTCTTTTAATGTTAATTTTTGCTCGGTAATTTTTTCGCTGGACAAATGAGATTAATTTTAGTAAAAACCATAAAAATATTGTCGAAAACATAATTAAAAACCGTAAAATAATGTTCTCTGTTGAACCCAAATTTCGTGGAAGTAAAATCAGTTAAAAAATGAAAAATTTTAAGAAAGAGAGCTGAAAAAAATGCATATTGCAGTCACAATGTCTTTTGTTGTTAATTTTTGCTCGATAATTTTTTCGCCGGACGAATGAGATAAATTTTCTAAAAATATTGTCGAAAACATAATTAATAAGCGTAAAATAATGTTTCCCGTTGAAGCGAAATTTCGTGGAAGCGACCTTAAGCGAGCGCGTCGTTGCCAAAAAAAACACGACTCAAGTGGCGGCGTTTTTTCAGGTGTTCAAAGAACAATGCACGTTCTGCACAACTCCGAGCAGCCGGCTTCCGTCTTCGCTATTCTCGAGTCGGGGAACAAAGTCGTGCCGCTCATAGCCGACAGCATTTTCGATCTACTCGTCAACAAAGTCACCCCCTTCTACACGAGCAAGAAGCAGACGAAGATCGAGTCCAAAGGGCCAAGATTCGAGCTCGGGGACTTTTGCATCAAACTCGGAAGCGTGACCATGAGCCAAAATTTCAAAGGGGTCCTCGTCGAGGTAATCCCCGTCCCGTTAACGCGGGAAATTTAAGTCCCGCGTTTCTTTCGCTGAAATCGAGGCTAACGCGATTGAATCTTTCTCATTTCGTTGCATCTTCATTACGCTTTCGTCCTTTCCACCGCGAGAAAATTGCTCCGAGATTGCATCAGCGGTTTTCGCAGTCGACGCGGGAGGAAAGGGGAAATAATTCGAAAGAGAAAAAACGCCCTTAATTTTCTAATAGCGCGCGTCGGCGTAAATCACGCTAAATTGTCTCGGGCGACGCGACAATATTACTTCGGGGCATAAATTTCGCGTCTGACACCGAATTTCGTAACGTTTTTTTTTTATGTTCCGAGGCGCGAAGCAGCCATGAATGTTGATCCGCGCGAAGAAAACAATCGGGTCGCGAATTAAAAACGTCGCGGGGAAAAGTGGGTCATCCGGCGAGAAACGTGATTTAACGGGCGCGTTGCATAATAAAATGACATTACGACGCGACGTCTTCATCCGAGTATCAAATATGGTCGCGCGCGAGTCCATTAGCGCGGAGAAAAAAGTGTGTACTGCAATCCTCGGGAGACGTCGTTACAATAATTTGCTCTTTCTCGTGCCTCGGGCTTTCGTCGCGGGCGAGCACGCGAAAGACGGCGATGATTCATCGGACCTTCCCACTAGCTCGTCTCGGGACAGTAGCGCGAAAAATATATTGCTCCGTACACTCTAATTAAACGTCATTACGAACAAATTGCCCGACTCGATTTAAGACCCGGCGCATCTTTGACGTTTGGCGCGGAAAATTCGCACTTTTCGAAGGATCGAGTGGGCTCTTTTTTATTGCAAAAATATTTGAGGGATTTTGAGTGATTTTTTATTCGATTGATTTCTGGGTTTCGATTTCAAGGTCGAGTACAGGCCGTGCGTGGTGCCGGGAAGTGCATGGGAACTCATGAGAGAATTTCTTCAGGGGTTTCTAGGATCCGCCGTTTCCAACCAAGCGCCCCAATATTTGCAGGTAATTTTTTTTCCCCACATTTCGCAGCGAAAGTCGGAATAATCGTGATTTTTGCAGAACCGGATGAACGAGATTTATCAGCCCATTGACACCATACAGCAATATTTGGAACATTTTGGGCAGTACCGGAAAGCAACTGGAGTCATTTAATCGGTTTAATCGTTAATTTATTTATTCCGTACTTATCGTAAGCTAGTAATAAAAATGCGTTTTGTAGAATTTTGTGTTATCAACTGATGGCAAATTAAGTCCCCTTGAAATGGAAAATCTTCAGTTTCTTCGTAATCGTTTTTTTTAATTCGTAATGTTTTGAAGAGCGATGGTTTTGACCGAGTAAAAAATTTATTCGAGGACTTTCAAGAATTTTTTGTTCTTGGAAGAAAAATCTGACGACCCATCTCTTTATTCATGACTTTTTTTATGTATGCACATAAATTTTTTGTATTTGACAAGGGACGAAAAACTTGTTTTCCTTGAGCGTACGGTTTTATAATTCGTATCGATGTGAACTTGCATGCATACGTTAGCTTCGTTACGTGAGGTCAAAGATCCACTTTTCATGTATTTCTGATGCATGAATTATCATCGAGTGCGCTTACCAAACGCATAGATAACAGCGCTTTTTAATGAGTTTACAAGATAACCGATTTTTCCGAGGGACGAACAATTTCCTTTCGATAAAATAATTATACAAGGAAAATCGAATGGGAATCATTTTTAATCGAGATATAGAAAAAAAAGGGCAAAAACGCGGACGACGTTGCATTTTTTGCGGGGGTCATTAAAAAAATGATACGCGAAGAACAATTTTGTAAATTGCGAAATGATTGCAAACAGGTTCAATTTGTCGGGAATGTAATCGCGCCACGCACTTATCGCAGCGCCGCCACGCGGTCGAAAACAGAAACGTTCCTCGAGAGTGTCACATAGTCACGTACGTTCTGTGTGTACAGTAGAGTGTAAGCACTACGTAATTGTTGGCTGAGAATCGGGTATTCCGGATATATTTGCAACCGAAAATGGAGGTAATATTCAAAACGTTCGCCGGTTTTTCGCACGTTTTCGACGCGCTGAGAAAAAATCGTTATTTCTTTTACAGATCGAAATCCTCGCAGCTTCGAATTCCAAAAGTATAACCTTTCTAACGGTGAGTAAATATTTCGTAAACGTAGAATTCGGACTTTCGAAATTTTCATTTTCCAATACGCTCCGAACTCGAAAACACAATACTTCGAAAATTGCCGAAATTGCGAATAAAAACATCGCGGTTTTAATTAACGTTTTCAATTTGTCAACAAAAATTATTCCCGAGTTTCCGCGAAAATGTAATTTAAATTCATCGCGCGTCATTTTATGACCTTGCACGAAAAATTGTTTAACAAGAGAACATTTTCACGACCGTTATCAGTATCAATTGAAAACTTTCAATATTTTTATACCTTTCAATTAACGATCTTCGCAAGTCAAATTATGTTGAAGAAAACAAACTTGCTTCGTCAGCGAAGCTGAATTTCAAATGAAAGAATCGCTTAAGTGAAAATCGATCCATTAATTACAGAAATTCAATTAAGCCACCGCTGAAAACTCGATGAATTCATTATGAAAAACTCTAATTCAACATTTATTTTTCTAGGTCAATGGAGACACCACGATACAGGAAATAAAGAACCAACTGCTGAAGAAAGAGAAGCCACCAAAGACGCCGATTTTACGTTTGAACGCGAAAGGCAAGGAATTGTCAGATTCCTCGACGGTGAAAGAACTCTCGTTAAGCTCCGGCTCCAAACTCTACATGAAAGACCTGGGTCCCCAAATCGGCTGGAAAACTGTCTTTCTCGTGGAATACGCCGGACCCTTGTTCGTTTATTTGTGGGTCTACAGCAGACCCTGGCTTCTTTACGGCGACGTCAAAAGTAGCGAAATTCACCCCGTCGTCCAGTAAGTTTCAAAACCCTTCCAAGAAATCGAGCAAAACTAATGCAATTCTTTCGTTTTTCAGTTGGGCAGCGTTATGTTGGTCTCTACATTACGTAAAACGTCTCCTGGAAACGCTATTCGTGCACCGCTTTAGTCACGCGACGATGCCGCTGAGAAATCTGTTCAAAAACTGCTCGTATTATTGGCTGTTTACTATCTACGTCGCGTACCACGTGAATCATCCTCTGTACACGGCGCCGTGCTCGATGTCGCAGCTCGCCGGAGCCGCGATTTTCGGCCTCTGCGAACTTGGGAATTTAAGCATCCATCTCGCGCTCAGGAATCTCAGGCCAGAGGGCAGTTCGGTGCGCAAGATTCCCAGGCCCACCGGAAATCCGCTCACCATACTTTTCAACTTTGTTTCTTGCCCCAATTATACGTATGAGGTTGGGAGTTGGATCGGGTTCACGATCATGACGAAATGTCTTCCCGGTAGGATGGAGTAGAAATGATTTTAATTGAAAGTGCATGCAGTTTGAGGCGTTTTTGTAATCTGAAAATTTAACTTTTTCAGCTGGTCTCTTCATGTTCGCTGGGGCTTATCAAATGTCGATGTGGGCCTTGGGAAAACACCGAGCTTACAAAAAGGAATTCTCCGAATACCCGAAAAACCGCAAGGCCATCATTCCTTTCGCTCTATAAACATTCCATTCGACCAAATTTACTTCGCGTGGTACTGGTTCTTCTTTGTTGGCAGATTTTTGGATACAAATAAACATTTCAATAATTTTTCGACGAACTTGTGTACGATTTTATAAAATTTTCTAATACTTTAGGCATCTCTCGATGCCAACACTTTGTCCAGTTCCGTTATTCGAGTTTTAGCACGTCCAAGTTCTTTCTCCAAGAATTTGATTTCTGCTATCAAAGTCATGTTGTCTTCCATTGCTTCTTTACTTTTTTTACGATCTTGAGAAGTATGTATTCTTTCGTTGTTTTTCAGCTTCTTTTGCATGGCAGCCACCGCCCCTTCCAGATGATCTCTCTGCCTTTGAAATTCGCTGTAAACGTCCGATTTCAACTTCAAGTGCTTCTCAAATTCTTTGTCCTCGCAGTATCGATGGTGCAGGTCTATAATCGACTTTTTCAAAACTTGGGCGTTGTGAATAAACCGAGCAGCGTCAACCACGTCCATCCGCATCGTTTGAAGCGCCAACTGGGCTTCTCTATGTTTTTGAATCTCGATATGATTCTCTTTTTGAACCGCATTCAGTTTCTCCTGCAATTTCGTCATCTGCACCTTCAAGCTTTCTCTGTTCGCGTGTAACATTTTCGCCTCCAACTGCAGTTCCGATTCCTTCTTTTGCAGCTTCTGAATGAGCATATCCTGGGGCTCGATCTGGGTCTGTAGCTCGCGAATCTTGTACCCCATAACTAGTTTATGTTTCTCCAACTCTTCGATGTTTCTTTTCAACTGAATCGTCTCGGCTTCGTATTGCTGAATCGACTTATCCCTTTTTTCCAACTCCTGTTTCAACTCGAATTGAGCTCCGTCCAAAATCTCTATAGTTTTCTGCAGTTTTTCTATCTTCTTCTTCAAATTGGCATTCTCGCTTTTAACCTTGTTCACTTCTTTTTGGCTCGTGTTATACCGGTTTTTGAGAGCCCCAATTTCACCTGCAATTCGCATCAAGTTAATTACGAATAAATGTATGTTACAACTTATCTGACCTTGCAATTTCAAAACAGTTTGCTTTTCTTCGCGCAGGATCTCGGCGTGCTCCGTGCGGATCTCGAGGATCTCGCGGTCGGTGTCGTCTTCCATCAGATTCACCAGCTTTTCCTGCATCTGCGCCTGATGCAGCAACTCGTCGTTCCTTCCCTTCAGCTGGGAGCTTTTCTTGTAAAGCCGTGCTTCGTACCCGGAAACGGTCTCTTCGAGTTCATCGATTTTGCTCTTCTCCGAGTCCTTCAACTTCGTCTCGTAGTCTCGACAAACTTCTCCGTGCTTTTTCTCGAAATCCTTGTACTTTTCGTACTCGACTATCAATTTCTGCTCGTAGCCGATTTCCAAATCTCTCACCACGCGCTCGTGATCGGCCTTTGTCTCCGTCATTTCATCACTCGCCTTTTGCGACTCCCTCGCTCGAATTTCCTCGAGCTCTTCGATTCTTTCCTTCAACGTTTTCACGATCTCGTGATACGTTTCGTGGGTTTCCTTCATTTTATCCTCGTGCTCGTTGTCCACTTGCTGCATCTTAAAAACGCACTCGGTTTCCAATTCCTTTATTCTCATCGTCAACTCTCCAATTTTACGGATCATTTCTTTCAGGTTTTTTCTGCCGATCAACACCTCCTTGACGTGAAGCAACTCTTGGTCGACGAACATTTTTTGCTCCGCGGAGTACATGATTTTCCAGATGCACAATGTTCCATCTTCACCGGTCGTTATCAACCCTTGCTCGTCGTTGGTCAACGCCATCTACAAATTTTACATTCCGCGTGATCAATCGCGTCGAATGAATCTTAAATTCATGAAAGAAAGGAACCTGGGTAATGTCGGTGGAATGCAGATGAAAATCAGCAAAGTGCACGGACTCTTCTTGCAGCGGCATTTTCAAGGACAAGATCACTCCGTCCGAGCAAGTAACGAACATCGACAATTTTCTCCTGCCCATTTTCACGAGTTTCAAGTCTTTGTTTTCCACGTGAAACTCGTGCAGAATCTACAAAAGTTACATGTTTCCATTAACGCGGATTTATGCAAATTAATTGAGAAAATATTCTTACAGAGCTTTCTTTGACTTCGCGGATGAAACCGTCGCTCGCAATGCAGTAGGAAGAGTCATGAGCCACCGCGAGGTCTCGCAAATCAACGTCCTTAAGAATGACCTCCGCTGTTCGAGTCCCACTGGCCATGTCCCACTCGTAAATCCCACCTTCCAGACCAACGCTGTACAATTTCGTGTCCGTGTGCGACCACGAAATTCCGCTGACGTCCCTGGAGTGGCCTTTCAAGATGAATCTTCTTTGAAAATCAGTCGTGGTGTAAATCAGAACGACGTTGGCGCTCACCGCCGCGAACAAATGGCCTCCGTTGGAGAAACCGGCGATTTTGCAGCTTTTGATAGGGAACGTTTTCGACGTCTTCAGATCGTCCATCAAGATGGTTTCTAATTGCAGATTTTCGCTGAAGCTGATAAGGCAGAAAAGTCCAGTGGGGTGCAAAGAGACGCAGGAAATGTTCTGAAACTGGTAATGCTTCGCGAAAAGGAGACTCATGTTGCGCGAGTTCCAGAACCTGACGGTGCGATCTTGCGCTCCGTAGGTCATGAATATCGGCTTCCAAGGGCAGGTGGACAAGCCTCCGATACGGCCGTAGTGTAGCGAATAACCCAGAACTTTTAGTTTTGAACTAAAACCCTCGCCGGGGTTCCAAAGATCGGCGTAGAAGAGCTGGGACCAGCCCGTGGTCACGACCATTTTATCGTTGCTTGGGTTCACGCTGATCGCGCGGATTTCGTATCGCTCGTCGTTGTCCGGAACAGACTCGAATCCCGGAACCGCGAAGATGTTTCTCTCGGCGTAAGTGGTCGGGCCAGTTTTCTCGAAAACCGCGACGGCCCCGTTTTTCTGGGAAAAAACGAGCCCTTTCGGGAACACGACCAGGCAGCAAACTTTGTGCTCCCAACTGCCCTCGCTCTTCAAATTCAGCGCCTGGGTCCCGCGTTGCGTCGACGTTTTCAAGTCGATGACGTTGCTTTCCCACATCTTGAAAATGTTCTTCAACTCTCCGTTCTCGAAGAAAAGGATTCTACCTGAAAAAAGGAAAATGTGGAGAAAACAGTTTTGCGTTTTTGGCCTTTTCTCTACCATCTATGGTCCCGGCTAGAAGCTTTTCCGAATTGAGCCACGCCAGGGAAGTGATTATGAGATTGTCGGCCTTGGAAAATCCGTAAGGTCGCCAAATCGTTTCCGAGGCGTTGAGAAACTTGAAGAAGCGGGAACCTGCGACCGCGACGACGCCGACTTCCCCGGGATTGCAGGCCACGAATTCCACTTTGGACGCGGTGTTCTGGGGACTCCCCAGTTTCATGCTCGATTCGACTTTTCCTTTTTCCCAATTGTAGAAAAGCATCGTTTGGTCTGGATCGTCGATTACCGCTGCCAAGCACTTGCTGTCGAAACTGAACGAAATGCAAGTGTACTTTGTCGCTCCTGTAGTTTCGCCGGGAATCCCCAAGGTTTTTTTTCGTTTCAGGGACGCGAGATTGTAAATGGAAATCGTCGCTTTCTCTCCTGTTTCGCATAGAGCCACGAATTTCCTTGAAAAATTTGCAGAAGTATCGATTCGACGGTTTTTTGCATTTATTGAGATGTTTTTTCTCACTTGTTTGGAGTTACTGCTATTATGTTGACTTGTTTGCTTGGTAGTTCGATAAGTTTTTGCCGCTCCAAAGAAAACTCGTGGATCGCGATCGCGTTGCCCACGGGGTAGAGAATTTCTCCGTCAGAAAGATAATGCGCATTCTGAGCGACGTCGGTTCTCAAGCCGTAAATTATTTTATTCTGTAATCGCGCAGTCGGCATTTTACTTTCTATTTGTTTGGAAAATTATCGACTAAAGTAAAAATTGCTTTCGCGAATAAACACTTCGATTGTCAATACGGCGACGTTGTGTAACCATAGAAATAACTGCGGCTGAAATTCAGTCTCGAGTAAGTATATTCTTCATTAAAAAAAACCAAACAATTGCATTTATGAACTCGAAAAAGTTTAGGGAATAAAATAATTTTTTGATTACTGCAGAAGCGAGAATTTTTTATTAACAATTCATGCTTGAAGCGTGAAATGCAGTTTTTCAAGGATTGACGAATTGTTTAAATTAGCCGCCATAATTTACGATTTGCAATGCGGTTTTTTATCTTTTTTTCTTTCGTTTCCTTCTCGCTTCAAGTCGGTGTGCGTAAATGTGAACATATGTGAACGTGTGAATTCGTGTTAGTGCTCACGCGGTTCACATGTTTCTTCTGCTTTTTCCCGCAATCCCAAGTGAAATAATCAATTGAAACTGCAGAATTGACGTGAGTGTGGTTCAATTAGCAATCGCACAGTGCAATATGCACTATTTTGACATTTCTCTGTTAGTATTTCAACCATGTCATACCGTTACATTTTCTTATGCAATCTAATTTAACCTAACCTCTCTTAACAAATTCCACGGTCTCGTACAAAAATTATCAAACTCTATGCACTGTAATTCCAAAAATTGCGTAATTTCCTTCTTTTATCCAACTGCAATTTACCGCAAAAACTTCGCCAACAAAAAGTTCGAGTTTCGCAAACATATTTTATTCATAAATTTCCGATTTCTTACAATTCTGTAACAAATTTGTTTTTATTTTCAATCTCCCCAATTTTCCATTAATTCAAACAAATTATTGTTTTAGCGAGCTGAAAGAAAATTTCTCCACAAAAGTAACTCCCGAGCTGCTAAAGAAGAACATCGAGAAAGCAACGATTCAGCTGATTGGCAGAAAAGGGCTCGAGTGCAATCCGCAGATCCTGAAGTACGACAGCTCCAAGAAAAGGTTCATCCTCTGCTGCGAATCCTCGGGCTACATGCGTTTCCGGGCAGCGTTAACGCTCGCCAGCACATTCGAATCGGAGCCCTGCATCTACGTGATCCACGGCGCATCATCGCATCCGCTTTCTTTCGCAGCGAACAGCAGAACGTATGAGCACTGAAGAAACCAAAGATTTACATTTACCGAAGAGAAGCAGAGCAGCCAAAATGCCGATCATTGAGAAAAGAGGCAAGGACACGATAATCTTCGCGACTCCGGAGGATCACTCGACCCCGAGCAAAGTTCAGCTTCCGGAACCGGAACCAAGTCCAGGGTTGATTCTGCCGACTGGGGAGATAAACTGGAACTGTCCCTGTTTGGGGGGGATGGCAACAGGACCCTGCGGACTGGAATTTCGAGAAGCGTTTTCCTGCTTTCATTATTCGGCTGCTGAACCTAAAGGTTCCGATTGCTACGAGACGTTTAAAACTATGCAAGGTTGCATGATAGAATTCCCTTCGTTGTATGGAAACAGAGATATCGATATCGATTTCGAGGATACAGATGATAGCGATCCGGATGCGATTCATGGTCAGATGACGAAGGAACTGAAGGAAGATAATGATAAGGACCAGAGCGAGGATGGATCGAGTAAACTCGAGGTGGAAAGGATGAAAAACTCCTGAAAAATGTAGTCTTGGATTAATAATTTATGCCTTCGATGGATCCGTGGAAAGACCAGAATTGTTCTTTTCCCGGGTACAAGATTTTCGTTCGTTTTCTTGTCGCGGTAGCAACGAATGTTTAAACATGTCGATTACTCCGTTAGACAAGATTGCATTTCTTCGAAATAAAGACGTTCTGGAAACGATTTTTCAGTCTTTTTATTTAGTCTACTGCGATAAATTATAGAATTTAGTTTCCATACTTTTCCAAAAAGTTGTTCGGTATCTGGCAAGAAGTTTCGGTTTAGCTGAGGGAGTAGAGGTGGTATAAGAATGTGAAAGGAGGAGTCCGAGGCATGACCTTCTTGTCCCTCAACGAAACCGTTTCTTCGGTAACAAGCGCATCCCAGAAACTTTCATCCGATTTCTACGTGTCAGTCGAGCGAACGCATTTTGAGAGTAAACACGGAGTTTTAACTGTTTGAATTAAAATATTGTTCAGTGAATTCAATCAATTGATCAGGTAAATTACGAATTTTAATTCGAGAATCATTGACTTTCGTTATTCTGCAACAAAATTATTAGAAGCGAAAGCAAGTGTAATCAAACATTGATAACATTGTTACTTTTACATTCCGTTATAAAGTTTCTAGTCGATAATGAGAGCGATGATTATGGGCTTCGAGTTACGCGCTGAAATATCGAATGTTGCAACACTGTTTCATAGGCTTTTTTGTAAATTCTGTTGATGCAATTGCATAATAACTGCGTTTAAAAGAGAAAATGTATTTGTAGAATGACGAGCGCAGTTCGAACTAGCTTGCGGAGGTTTAGTAGCGAAGTCGCGAGCGCAATGCGAAATTGCGCCCCCCCAGAAGAAGCGATCAACGCCAGACCTTACAGCGAAATACCCGGACCGAAATCCCTGCCGATTTTGGGAAACACTTGGCGGCTTTTCCCGGTGATTGGGCAATACACGATTTCGGACGTGGGGAAAATTTCCCAACTCTTTCACGAAGAGTACGGGAGAATCACCAGGTTGAGCGATCTCATTGGAAGACCGGACCTTCTTTTCGTCTACGACGCCGATGAGATCGAGAAAATTTATCGCCAGGAAGACCCCACGCCTTTTCGACCTTCCATGCCTTGCCTGGTTTACTACAAAGGCAAGGAAAGGAAAAGTTTTTTCGGCGATCTCGGGGGCGTTGTTGGCGTGTAAGTTGAGCGATTTTTAATCGTGCGGAGGATAATTTAATTAACGCGTGTGTTTAATGGTTTAGACATGGCGAAGCGTGGAAGGAATTTCGGTCCCGGGTTCAAAAGCCGATTCTCCAGCCGCAAACTGTCAGGAAGTATATTGGGCCCATTGAAGTTGTCACGGAAGATTTTATAGAGAGGTAAATTCTGGGGATTGGTAATTAATTTAAATTCGATTTTGATTAATTACAATTGCATTTATTTTACAGAATGGAAGACATCAAAAGAGAGGACGGAGAATTACCCGCGGATTTCGACAACGAGATTCATAAATGGGCGCTGGAATGTACATAAGATTTTGCGAGTTTATAGAATATTTTACGATGTAATTGGAATTTTTTGAAATGACTTGTAGGCATAGGTAGAGTCGCTCTCGACGTGAGGTTGGGGTGCTTGGGTAAAGGTTTAACGCCGGATTCGGAACCGCAGAAAATCATCGACGCCGCCAAGTACGCGCTGAGAACGATAGCCGTTTTGGAACTGAAATTTCCATTCTGGAGATACATTCCAACGCTTCTGTGGACGAGATACGTGCGAAACATGGACTACTTCGTCGAGTACTCTTTTTTTATTTCTCTAGTTCGTGAAATTCAATGGAATTTCGAATCGTTGTTCAAAGTTGACTGAAAATTGTACTTTCATTGCAGAATTTGTATGAAATACATCGATGAAGCTATGGAGAGGCTGAAGCATAAAAAAGCCGTGAACGAATACGATTTGTCCCTCGTGGAAAGAATTTTAGCCAAAGAAACTGACCCAAAGATAGCGTATATTCTCTCACTCGATCTTATTCTCGTTGGAATCGACACGGTTCGACTTTTGAAACGTCATTTCGGCCGGTTTTTATCAATCGTCTGATTTTGTATTTCGCGTATTTTGCAGATTTCAATGGCCGTTTGTTCGATTCTTTATCAGCTCGCGACGAGACCGGAAGAGCAGGAGAAGATTCACCGGGAATTGGTGAAAATTCTCCCGGATCCCACGGTGCCGCTTACAAACAGCCACTTGGACCAAGCCGTGTACCTCAAAGCATTCATTCGAGAAGTTTTCCGGTGTGCTAATTAATCGAAATTTCCGAAATACTTGAAAATTACAAGCTTTCTTTTCATGGAAAACGAAATTTCTTTCAGGGTGTACACGACAGTCATCGGAAATGGAAGAACTTTGCAAAATGATACTGTGATTTGTGGCTACAAAGTACCTAAAGGGGTAAAGAAAGAATCTTTCATTTACAATGAAACGTTTTTTTGATTGAACATTTTTTCATGTTTCAGGTACAAGTCGTGTTTCCCACGCTTGTAACGGGAAACATGGAGGAATACATGCCGGATTCCAAAAGTTTTAAGCCGGAAAGGTGGCTGAAAGAAAACGCGGATCAAAAATTGCACCCTTTCGCTTCGCTTCCTTACGGTTACGGCGCTCGCATGTGTTTAGGAAGAAGATTCGCCGATTTGGAAATGCAAGTTTTGATTACTAAAGTGAGTTCATGCGATTATAATCATGGTTTGAAATTGCAGCGAGATCTTGAAATCAAATTTCGTTTCCAGCTGATACGTTCTTACAAACTGGAATATCATCATAAGCCGCTGCAATATAAAGTAACATTTATGTACGCTCCGGATGGGGAACTGAAATTCAAGCTCATCAAACGATGAAATCGGAGGCGAAAGAATTAGCGATCGATAATAAGAAAGATTATTATTATACAACGCAGAGCGCATTTGGAAGTTTTATAGGCCTAGTTATATTCCTTGTAAATTTATTAACTCTTCGAATTAAACAATTTTTACAAGTCTTAAACTTTACTTATATTCTAGAACACAATTCTAAGATTATATATTGTAATGTTTGTAATAATATAATCAAATTTTTGCACGCATTGTTACGATACAAAATTTTAATCGGTAAAAAACAATTAAAGTTTTTAAAATAAAATTCAGGGTACGCAAAGGTCATGAAAATTATGTCTTGAGGTTGTATGAATAGAAAATGGAAAAGTGCTATTTTTTTGGTTTTTAATTTTCTTTGCGCATTGAACGCTCCATCTGTCGGACGACGAATAAACTAAATAAGTTGTGTTTATGATAATGTCAGAATCAGAAGTTCGTACATACATTGCACCTTAATTCCTTCTTCGGCATTCGTTACATACCCAAATTAATTAAAAATCATGGACATTATCGTAAGGTTGAACAATCAAACGGCCGGAAGGGATAAAATTATAAGGTTAGTAATCCGTTTACTTTCGGTTGCAAATACTTCGAAAAAGTACGAAAAGCCGCGATATAAATGTATCTCTCACAAGATCTACATTTGCATTGCTAATTCGTCATTTTTTGCATTCCATTAATTCGCGCATACAAATTTTCCTTCGATTTTCATAACTACAATTTTTCGAGTGTAATATTTATGAAATGCTGTTTTCAGGTTTATGCAGTACGGAAGCAGAGCTTATTGGTACTACGCGCAAAACAAAAATGGGACGTTACATTCCGTGAACGTTTTGAAGAGTTTGGAATACACTTTCAGTTCCTTCAGAAAATGTTCGATTCAACCCAACGCGACTCTCGCAAAAATGAAAATCAGAAACTAATCTAAAACCTATTTTCAGTACTCCGCCTCGGAAGATTTCTCGACAGCTTATACTCCGCTCTCCAAACCATAAAGTACCCGGACTTTGTCATCAGGGTAACTCTGACCTTGTCAAAAATCGCGTACTCTTTGTACCTTCTGGCGGACCACATGATCTGGTTCAGTCGAGCCGGAATCTTCCGAGTGAACCTGGAAAAATGGAACCTCGCGGCCAACAAGTACTGGCTCATGACCGTCGTCATGAACTTGACGAGAGACTTTTACGAAATCATGCAGATCCTAGAGAACAAAGGCAGACACTTCGCCTGGAAAACGCCGGCTAAAGTTCCAGCTTCGAATTATTACAAACAATTAACGTCGTTGTCGAATCACCAGGACATTTTATTAGACACCTTGAAGAATTGCTGCGACGTGTTCATTCCGCTCACGGCCTTAGGGTACACGAAGCTGACTCCTGGAGCTGTGGGATTACTCGGGCTTGTCTCATCGGCCGTTGGGATATACAGTTTGATAAAACCCGAGACGAAACTGGTGCCGTCGTAACGACAGTAGCATTTAACTTTGTGTACATAGCGTAACATGAGAAACATTCTCGGCAATTTAACGTACCTGTGTAGATAATAATTGACGGTGTTAGGGTGCAGAATATTTGATCAGTTCGGTTGTAACTTGTAGATTTCAACGGAAGGCGCGGGTTTTGTAAGACATTTTATACGCCTAATAAGCTCAAATGAATAAATGTTCGTTGTCTGTTAATCCAGTAATCGATTCCATAAAGTGCAATTTGTTTATTCGACTCGCAACGTTACAAAAAAATACACATCGAGAGCTTTCAGCGTTATATTAGTTACGGTAATAAATATATACATCGTAAGTATCTATTGGCAACGTGAATATTAAGGTACAGCAGCTTCCTGACGGATTTACAACATAAGAATTAAACTTTTATTAAACATGATTTACATTTTAGGCGTTATTTGGTGTCTTTATCTTCGGGGGAAGGATGTTCCTTTATCCAGTCCAACGCTCTTTGAATGGCTTCAGGTATCGGCGGGGGTGTTGGTAAGTGAGCTGTTCATGAATCAAAATAAGCGACAAGAGTTACAACTAATTCAAACATCATTTTCAGTATTCGCCTGGGAAAATTTCTAAACGGACGTACCCCCTTGTGGTTGAAAACCTCCTTCGGCATTGGCTATGTACGTCAAGGAAATTGGAACTCCATCATCCCCTGTGTAGCTGAATTGCCCTTGAGCACTCATCCCTTCGTTTTCTGAACCAACATTCTCCAAATGTCCCTCTTCGTCGGCCTTGATTCCATTTCCTGACTCATAAGACCACTTGTACGAGCCATCCGGATTCGGCCCATCTTGCGTCTGACTGATTATGGGAATCGGTTCCTTATTCTGAGCGGAAACCGCAACGACCCACGCAGTTAAAAGAATCAACGCTACCTATTTCGATGAAAAAGATCATTGTTAAATGCAAAAAGTTCCCAGGCATGATATTTCTTATCTGATCGATTCGACTGATGGACCGTGAGAATTGAATGTCGACTTTCTATGTATCGATGCAAGTTTCGTCTTGACAATGGATCGATGTTCCGAAGCAAATAAATAAATCGAGAATCAAGGAAACGCGCAAGGTCACGCGAAGCTCATTCATAAATAAAGTTCACGTCCGAGGGAAATGCATAAATCAGCGCGTTAATCCTTAATTGATCCGGCTCTTCGACTCCGCGGAATCTTCGTCGTAAAAGGTGGAAATTTTTTTGTAATCGGCGAGGGAGTCGAGGAAAAAATCTATTATTCAATGACGTTGAGCAACGCGGAATCTGCCGATAATTATCGCGGTGATATAAATCGAAGGAGGAGCATTAAGGACCAAAACCGGTCACGCTTGCCGCTATTGTAAACGGGCGGTGAAGGTGCATGTGCACGACGACATGCGTGTCGAGACGAAAGTTACCCTTTCGCGGCACGAGTTTATCGCCAGGCTAAATGTTACTCCGCGCCTTGCGTTGAAATTCATGTATTTTCTTAAAGAAATGGGGGAATCGATGCATTTTCGAGACGATAAATCGTTAGGATTGTAAGAATGAATCGAAGTACGTAGCGAGGACGAAAAGCATTGTTCGACATTTAAAACAAACGTACGCGCGATTGAATTCAGAGCCTGGAATCCGTTTGTTTAATCCCGGATGCAAAGTCACGGCTGACTACTGATATCGATAAATCTTCGAGAGTCAACATTTACGTTCCAGTCCTAACATTTCTCGTGATGCGACCGCTATTGTACAGTATTAACTATTGCCATACATCGAGAACGTGCAAAGATCGAACACGTCGCCGCGTGTAGCATTACACGTAATGAATAGAACGTAACCCAGTCCGCCACCGTGCCCACGTTCGGGGAGGTGTACAAAAATCCACGTAAAACATATAATGTGCGAGATTTTAATCGGAGAGCTCGTCCGAGGATGCTATTTTACATAAGTCAATTATCGCAATTGAACAATGCCCGACACCTTGCATCAGACATTTCATACGGCTCCGGGTTCTTTTTTTCCCGGGATTATATTGGCGCAATAAATTGACGATCAAAGTTCAGGCGTTTGTATTTTTCACGATTTTCATTCACGTGTTTACCTCTCGGATGGAAAAAAATGATGATTGATTGACGAAATGATTTCTGAAAAGTCGCGATTGCGTGCGTCGAAATTAGTTACGTAAATTGGTACAAAAGCAACGAAATGATTATTTTTTCTTTTTTCGCTCAAGTCCCTTCACTCTATTGATAAATTACATTTGCGCGAGAATAGCCATTAAATTGCCCCATTAAATGTTGCCTAATAAATTTGATGCGTCGTATTTTTTTTTGCGGAGGAATGAAAAAGTTCATGCGAAAGTGTTGCGCAACTGTAATGGCGGTTTGACAAAGTTTTAATGCGTTAAATTGCCACCCTCGCTTACCGTAAATCAGTTCAAGGAAAAACGATTCTAAAAGAGAAAACGGTGAATTTTGAAATCTGAATTTTTATTGCCCGAGGAAAAGCTGTAAATATTTATTATTTTCGATATTCGTCATTTGCATTTATTATAAATCTTTCCTTTAATTGTTAGCGTTTTTTTCTAATTATAGAAAATCAGGTTTCCGAGTGAATAAAATAGAAATGAGGCAGCCTCAAATGTCACAAAAATCCAAATTAATGTATGCGCGATGTTGTTTGATGAAACACAAATAGACATTGATAAATATGTAATGTTTGACATATCGATGTATCTCATTGATGAAATGAAGTAATTTGAATTCGAAAAGCGATAAATACGAAGGAAGCAATTCTGAAAGTTACGATCTTAAAAAATTCTCTCCCGAGGTTTCGAACTTTTCATTAGTCTTCTGTGTCAGATAATTAAATTACTCATCAATTAAAATCCAATGGTACAAAACAGCCATTAATTTCATCGAGCTGATACAAAAAATGTAAACATACTCGAAATTTAATTATTAAAAAAATCATCTCAAGCCCGTTGTTTTTTAAATAAATAAATAAAAATATTGTAAGTAGTTCACGCAAGGTCATGGAAACATAGAAAAATCATCCGAAGAATGTTAAACTCGAGATGAAAAAACCAATATCTCAAAAAGAAAAAAAAAAAATACAACGCGCAACGAGTCAAATGAAGATTTCCATAAAAAGCAAGAAAAATAATCCTCTTGATCGTCGCACGTTGTGACACCTTCACTTTTTTTCTCATCACAGTAATAATACCTGAGCATGTAATTAAATGAACACAACTACACTACCAAAATTACCCCTCGCAATGATAAATGAGCAAGATGAATCGTAAGAAATTCGGGTGATTTTTGTTGCAGGGGCTTACCGATCTTGTGTACATGATGTAGCAGTGATCGTTGATGGGTAAATGTTAATCAGGCCCAGAGTGGCTAGTCCTTATATACCCCGAAGGAATTACTAATACCACCGTTGTCATTGGTAGCGATAGACTCGACAACTTTAGAAATATACACGGCGGCGAGTCAAGGGTACACAGAGATTCTCGTAATGCAAGTCGCTCCACGTTGCACCTGTGATGGTGAAGAATTACGCACGTACGAAAACAACACATCGCGCATTACCCGCTACCATCCTGCAGATTATCATGTCGTTCTTCGCTAAATGTCATCGGGTCCTCGTTAAAGGAATCTTACTCAATTGTCATTATTCCGCGAACATTGAACTGGTGCACTTTTCCAGATTTCAATCTGCTCCGATTAAAAACGGTCGGAAAAATTGCCTTTCTGTTGGAACCCGATGAACAGAATTTGAATTTTGAAAAATTATGAAATATCGGGGTTTGGTTTTGTTGGAGGCGGGGAATGATAATGGGAATAATGGAGCGCGGTAAACAATAACATCGGGTTTGGTATACTTTCTTTAATTTTACGTAATAATGATATACATCTTGGGTTTATTGTGCGGGGCAGCGATATATGGATTCTCTGACATTAAGTACGGAGCTTACAAACCACACCCGGAAACTTTACATGGATTTAATAGATTGTACATTAGGTGCGCGCACGTTTATCATCGAGTTCTCAGCGCTAAGGTACACACTGTCAATCGAGAGATAAATTGTTACTGTTAAGAGGACGTGATTTAATTATAAATCGTTGGTAAATTCTGCTACCTTCGATGTTATGAAAAATTACTTGCTTGAACGATTAAACATCGATAATGAAGAAGCGGAGGGAAAAAGATCATTGACAATTAGTCGGGAGCTGGAATTATGTTGTCCGTTTATTGCAATTGGAAAACCATGCGTGACCGAAACGCGATTGTTTATTAACTAAATTGGTATTTGCAAAAGAAGCAAAACAATAGTTATTTCTAAATTCCCTTTGGATCGTAAGAATTAATTCTTCCGATAATTTGCATGACAAACATAATTTGTAATGCGATTTAATCCTTCGAAATGTTTATGAATCTTTCTGAAAATGATAATTTGAATGCAAATTTTTTTAACTGAGCTCATTGTTTTTCGTGATCTCTGAATGTGCGCCTTTGTTTTCGCAAATGTGCAACAACACGATTTGAAAGAATTTGAAAAACGCGGAGGAGCGTTGCTGCTGCTGCCCTCTATGAATAATTTCGACTTGGAAAACCATTTTTAATTCTTATGAAATATAAACTGATGTAGAAGAATAGTTTAGGTCTTGAATAGTATTGAATATAGCTTAATCGTGCCATTTTTAGATTTATAACTATTTTTAAAGGATTTTTGATCGTTCGCGCTTGCGCGCAACTTCGTGCTGTTTCTGTGTCATATCTGAGCAACTTCACGCACTCACGCTTTTCCGTCTTTTTGCCACCGACTCAGCATGGCGGATAAGTACGTATTTTCACATTCTATCAAAATCGAAAAACATCGGGACATTAATTAACAAATTGTGTGTGAATTCAAGCCGAAATTATTCTTGAAAGATCGATTTTCATCGGCAACCGTGTATTTTTTACTTTTTTCGCGTACTGTAAATACATCGATAATAATGACTTCACGTATGTTTGTTCACATGTCATTTACGTTATAAGCCCCCGGTGAATAAAATACTGACTCCGCTTGTAAATCAGTATATTATTGTCCAAAAATCAGATATTTATAGTATTAAAACATCATTGATTCATTTTTCGTTAAGATTTTGTGAGGTTATGTTGCAACCACAACATTCCGAAAATGTGTCGTGGAGTTGGAAACAAGTTTTTATTTACTAACGAAAATATCTTTTGCAGGAAGGAAACTGTCGTTCCCAAAAAACTGCCGGCGGTGCCGGAGTCGATACTCAAGCGAAGGAAGCGGCGCGAGACAGTCAAAGCCGCTCGCATCAAGCTTTCGTTGAAGGTGAATATCCCTCGAAAATAAAAGAAATTGAGCACACGATTAACACATTTAATTTTCACAGAAACGCGTCGATCACTACCAAAAGCGTAAGTTAATTTTCAAACGTGCGGAAAGCTACGTCAAGGAATATCGACAAAAGGAGCGTGATGAAATCAGGTTGAAACGCCAGGCTAAAAACCGTGGAAACTACTACATCCCGGGGGAGGCTAAATTGGCCTTCATCATCAGAATTCGAGGGTGAGATATTTGTGAATAACTAAGGGCGATTAAAATCTTGTTCAAGGGATTGAAATTGATGGAGATTATTTTTTTTAGTGTGAACCAGATTCCTCCTAAGCCACGAAAGATTCTGCAGTTGTTCAGACTGAAGCAGATCAACAATGGAGTTTTCGTTAAATTGAACAAAGCGACGATTAACATGCTCCGAATCATCGAGCCGTACATCACCTGGGGATACCCCAATCTGAAGTCTGTTCGGGACTTGATCTACAAGCGAGGATTCGCCAAGATCAACAAACAACGCATCCCAATCACTTCCAATGCCATTATTGAGGAGTCTTTGGGTACACACTCTTTTGGAAATTCATTTTGTATTTCATGGTTTCAATTTCGATAAGTCCATGGAAAATGTTTAGCCAAAATCTTACTTTTTCCTTCCATCTTGTCGAACAGAAATGGAAATCGTGAAAATGGTGTACTCGCATTTTAAGTAAATTATTGACATGTTACCCGACACTAAAATCACCAATGATTGCTTCAATTGATGTCTTTGTTTTTGGGAAATAACTTTTTTGTTTTGATGTTACAGGCAGGTCCGACATCATCTGTACAGAGGATTTGATCCACGAGATTTTCACAGTTGGCTCAAAATTCAGGTTCGCCACTAGATTCCTGTGGCCATTCAAGGTTTGTTTCTTGCGTTTTTTTGAGTATCGACACTGGCATGACGACTGCAAAAATTTTTGACTTTCGCTTCCAACAGTATCGAAGAGTAATACGAGTTTGCTGAAGTTCGTGACTTCTGTCATGGACTAATGTAAAACTCAAACAAATCATTTTTAAAATCATGGAAAATTATTGAACTTGAGATTAACGATGAAATGTTTTTTGCAGCTGAATACCCCGAATGGTGGATGGAGGAAGAAGACGAATCACTACGTTGAAGGTGGTGATTTTGGAAACCGCGAAGACAAGATTAACGAACTCCTCAGGCGAATGGTTTAGAATTTATGGTGTACTTTCTAAATAAAAAGAAGTGCTTCTTAAGAACATGAATGTTTTTCATTTGTTTCCCATTGTCACATTTTTCTACTTGAATATCTAATAAATTGATTGATGTTTTCTTGAATATTTGTTCATTGAAAGAAAATTTATAAATCTTTGATTAAAGAAGTGAATTTTAAAAAAATGGTTTTTTTTCTTTTCTCCAAAATTGCTTTCTTTCGTATCGACAGATGATAAATAAGCGGAAAAATGAAAGACGAGTACTGCTGTGGTCGCGAGTTCGTATCTTCTGCTGAAATATTTTGATTTTAGCAATATTTTTAAAACAAATTATCGTAGCTATAGATGGTAAAAAATCGTCGAAAAATGTAGTAATTATTCGGTTGTAAATCGTTATCTACAATCATCACTAGGGAATCGTAAGTGTATTTAAAGCGACATAACCTAAAACTTGGACTAAACATACGTAAAGAGTATTTATTCTGAATGCGAACGTAACATTTGCTTAGCAATTTGAAAACTTCAACTCGTATTAAATACGAAATCGGTATTTCAACGCGAACGGTGAATTCGTAAAAATTTTGACTGTCGAAGTTCAATGTTTTGACATTTCTCTAAGCTTCGGGTTCAAGTCCAGTCGCTAACGCAATTTTTTTTTTCGATCGTAAGTTTTATAACTGAAAATGAGAGTTGTAAAATTCCCAAAATTGACTGACGACTCGAAAGTTATCGATGTAATTTTAACTATTGTTTTCCATTCCAGATAAACATTATTTAACGACTTCGAGTAATTCCCAATGGAATCTTCGAATCCAGGAAGTTCAACCTCGGATTCTTTAAAGAATGATAAACATCCAAAAAAAGCGCGACAGTCATCGAATGATGCAAATTCCATTGATAAAATTGAAGTCCCCGAAGCATCTACTTCCAGAGGAGTCGAAACCAAAAAATCTTCCAGCACTGTTCCTTCGACTTCGGAGCGCCCGAAACGCAATCGAAAACAGAGAATTTACAATGACTACGTCGACGATGAAGAGCAAGCAAATAATCCTTCAGAGCCAAAAAGTAATTCTCAGGAAGGCATCGAACATTTATGGATAAAACAAGAAGAGGCAGATGCCGAGGTTTCCAAGCCAAGGAGAAGAGGTCGCCCAAGAAAAGATACAGGAAAGACTAGCAAATCGAGTAAAATATTACCCAAAGACACAAATGGCTTA